>JANPWX010000126.1:2391238-2430990 GCA_024734555.1 Trochalopteron elliotii | reverse complement strand
AGACTACGGAGCCGGGGATGGAGCGGGGGATAGGGGCGACGCTGTCGGCAGCGCCGGGGCCGCGGGCGGGAGGCGGCCGGGGCTGCCCCGGGGCCGCTGCCCCAGCGCCCGGAGCCGCTTCTGACCAGCCCTTTGAAGTCAGTGGCACGTAATGGTATTTAATGAGGCTGCAGCAGCGCCGGCAGTGCCCGGGACGGCTCCGGGAGCGGGGAGAAGTGGTCAAACCATCCGCCGGCGAGTCAAAAGTGGGGGGGTTCAGCACAAGGGTGCAGCCCCCGAGACTACGGAGCCGGGGAAGGAGGAGTGTGAAGGAGCGAGGGGGAAAAGCCCCGAGCACCGAAATAGTTAATGGCCCCTGGATGCATTGATTAGTATTGATGGTTTTGGTAGTTTTAATGGATTTGTTGTTTGTGGGAGGTGGGGAGCTTTTCCCTTGCTTTGAATTCTAACCCCCTGGCTGGGAGCTTGCTCCTAATTGCATGCACAGCATTCCTTCGGAGTGGGTGGTATCACCTTTTACTGCTGCTCCCTTCCACAGGGAAGGCCTGTAAAAAATCCCTTTCATGTGCCCGAAAATCAATACCCAGGGCTCTGGATGGCTGCTGTAAAAACAAAACAAAATCCTGTCCCTCCCTCACACAAAAAATAATTATATATATATATATATATACACACACACACACATATATATACCTATATAGGGAGAGAGAGGGAGAAAAGAGCCCCAGAACGGCCACCCCTCCCTGCAGACAAATGCAGGGGGCAGTTGGTTCCTTTTGCCGAACCAGGGCAGAGGCAGTGTCAGGCTGGTGTGGAAAGAGCCCCTATTTTTACAGCTGTTGGGGACACTTTCAGAGGAGGCTGCAGTTGGGAGCTGGAGGTTTCAGTGTGGTTCTGGTCAATAAAAATGGATGTGGCTTGAAAATGCCTGCTCCAGTGGCAGGGAGGATGGAGGGTCAGAAGCAGTGCTTAAAAGGTTAAAAAGGACTATGTGAGTGGGAAGTTGTAGGGTTATGGGTGGAGTTATCCACACTTTTTAAAAAAGCACAACAGAGTAAACAAATTCATCTTTCAGTTAATGTCAGGATGAAGGTAAGGGTGAAAACGTGTTGTGCCTCACTGTGACCAGCACTGGGCTTTTTGAAATAAAAAAAAAATTGAGACATTTTATTAGGAAACTATTAAACCGAGTTTATTTTTCATTCTGTCCCCAAATTGTGTGAAATGATACCAGTCTAAGTTACAAGTGAACTTCACATTCACTTCTCTCTCTGCTGGATCTTAATTTCTTTAGCACTGAGGGGAGAGGGAACGATTGTTAAGCGTTTAAAAATCCATGCAAAATAAATCAATGTGTTTCTGCCATCTACATTTCAATTCAATAACATCGTTTTCATAGAGCTATTTCATTAGGATGGAATAACTCACCTGTAAGTAATTACAGCTGACTTGCTTTCTAGCAGAGACCAATACAAGTCCAGAAAGGGGATAAAGGTTAGCTCAAAGAAATACTGCAGAGGTTTGGCATGGGTATAAAAGCAAATAGTTATGTTCTCTCCTTAGAAAGCAAGTAATTTTGAGTCATCATTTAAAAGAAAATTCATAGCTGTGCCTTGAAGCTTCATTTTAATCTAGAATTTAAAACCAAAATCTGACTTGAAAGTGTTTCATCAGTCAAAGGTCTGCATCAAACAGAAAAAAGCTCCAAATGAGCAAACAACCCAAAGTTCCTATAATAATTGTTTGAGAAATCCACCTTTCTCAGATTTCACAGGGGCTCAAGCAGTCAAATTGTTTGTTTGGTATTTGTTGTTGTAATTCTTCTTCTTGTTGAAATTGTGTGTTGGCACTGGGTAACATTTGTTTGAAATTAGTTTATCAGTGTAACACTAACTTAAGAATGAGTTTAGTGGTTCAAAAGTGCACTACTTTGAATGAGATAATTTAAGTGGAGCTGTACATGGAAAAAAACCCATGAAGAGTATTTAAAATTAATTTTAAATCCAATACTCATGATCAGAATTAAAGAGCATGTTTTAATATACAATTTAGTGTAAAAATCCTTATTTAAAGTTCTTATTTAAATCCTAGTTCAAATGCTTACTAATTTTATTTAATGATTTTATTACAACAAACTGCCCAAACATTTTGTATTAATTCATGCTAATGTACAACACTTACTTCTATCTTCTCCAGAACATGCAGTAGGAAATTTTCCAGGATGATTTCTTTTTAGGAAAACCCATGTTTCTTAGTAACAAACAAGATTTTAAATAGAAATAACAATTTTCATTATTAGATAATTTCAGGAAGTTCATCCTATCAACATTCTACAAGCTTTTGTACATACATTTTAAAACAAAATACCTACAAAATAAAATGCTTGTCTAAAATCCCTAGGACATGCTCATCTCCAGAATTCTGTGGGTTTGTATTTTCAGCTCTTTTTGGAACAAAATTTAAAAGGTCATTTTGGTTTAGCAAACAATTAAAATGTGCTTTCAGACAGGCAGAGAGAGGAGGGAGCTGGGCTGTGACGGATTTGAGGCATTGTTTTAGGAGGGCACTACAGCTACAAAACCTACACTCACAGTGTTTCAGGAGTGTACTCTTTGTTTTAGTGTCAAGAAGAACCATCAGATTATTTTATTTTATTTTATTTTATTTTATTTTATTTTATTTTATTTTATTTTATTTTATTTTATTTTATTTTATTTTATTTTATTTTATTTTATTTTATTTTATTTTATTTTTTAAATTAAGACAATCCACAAAACTTAAGCAGAAGCAGAACATAGGATTCATTTCTTTCCTCCTTTCCAAATCTGTTTCTTAGTTATTTTGGTGAAGGTTTTTTTTCCCCAAATAGTTAAAAAACCCTTCAACACCAACCTAAAATAAAATAAAGTAAACGACTTGCAGTTCAGAGAGCATGAAAAAAAGGATGGTTATTTCCTTCATTCACTGAATTCAGCTTAACAAATTATTTTGGAATTTCATTTGTTTGAAAACTGCAGCATATTTATCTCCCAGGCATTTTAGGGCACTAATCTGTTTGACATTCAAGAAAAGTAACTGAAGAAAAACCCACCTCTTTCCCACCCCTAAGCAGAATTGCCAATTAATATAATTCTGTTAGTCCTGACCAAATGGGAGGAATCAGTGAGGTATTATGGGAGATTTATCTAAGGGTCACATCTCACTTCTGAGTTAAGAATTTAATATGCAAAGAAATAATTATAAAGGTTTTCTCTTTCTTTTGGTAGCTGTAAAATAGGTGCTAAACATGAAGATACTTCTGTGTTTGTTGAGGTGTCAGAGCAGTCTCTGGGCAGAGTTAGCAGAGCTTTTTGTTCCTCTGCTAAGTTTTGAAATCAGCCTCCCCTTCTCTGACTCTAAAACCCCACCAGTAAACACTTGTGCAGATGCACTTGGTATATTTAAAAGGAGCTGATATATATAAATGGAATTATGAAATTATGGTTTGCTTATCAAACAGTTTAGTTTAAAGGGCTCGTGAAGCTTCAGCTTAAATTTGGGTGTTTTAGAGGGGTGAACATGTGGCTGTGATCTTAGCTGGACTATCTCATAAACTGTCCTTTCAAAACAAAGTAGAAAACTGCAGATAGAAATGTTCACAGCTCTGCTCGCCTTGCTACTGAATTGCAGTCTAGAACTGAACTGAAAACTCATTTCCATTGCTTTTAGCTGTTAACCAATATAACTTTGTTTTAAGCTTGCAGACTTAGTGAATGCTTCCAAAGTTAACTTTAATCTTTGTATTCCTCACTAGCACCAGTGAAGCTTAATTTTAAACAATGTTTATTAAAAACTTTGTTTCAAGATTAATTTCCCCTTCCCTTACAACTTGTGTGGTTTGCTCTTCTCACAAATCTAAAACAATAATTATCAGCATTTTGCTAAATTATTTTTTCTCAGGGTGTGTGCCAGTTATTCAAGTACATCAAGGATTAATAGTTCAATTATATTTAAAATATCACTTATAAGTTCACACCCAGTTTCCAGGCACCTCTGGTTAAACAAGGAGAGCACTTACCTTTTGTTATAATTTAGCATTCTTCATCACTTGTAATGAAAGGTGCTGAATTAGTTAAGCAAGACTTTATTGGCACAAGAGGAAAAATGAAAATAAATGAATTAACAAGCCCTGAGAAATGATCTTTGTAATTACAGAATTTCCTTGCTTCCTATCTCACACACATTGTGCATTTAACCACAGGAAAGTGGAGGGTGCTTTAGGTGTAAAAGACCCTTTAGAAATATTTCAGTCAACACTGCTAGCTCTTGAGCATGTTTATGTTTGCCTTTCATGTCAATGGGGGAAAAATAGCAATGAAATTTTGGTGTTTATACACCTAGGAGCTGGGAAGTCCTGGTTAAATATACCAGTCTGGAGCTGGGAACATTTATGTGAGAATGAGAGCTTCTTCTTGTTAATTGAAATCTGTATCTGGAAAATAACAACCCACAAGAAGAACTAAATTTTCTATCAGAACTCAAACTGGTCAAGAGCCTGTGACCAAGCCCAGGGCAAATTCAGATCCTTGTGCTGCTCTGTAAACACAGAATAGGAACAGAATACAGAATAGGAACTTTACAGAATAGGAACTTTTTCTATTGTGGAAATGGAATTCAGATTGTAGAAGTCATCTGTTAAGATCAAACAGATAACAGTGTCTTTTCAAAACATTTAAAAATATTCCTTATCCACACTGTTATCTTTGTGACTAAATGATTTTAGCAAATGCTGCAGGGAATATGACATTAGCTAACAGAGTGCAAAGGGTCCCTGTTTGTCTCAACCCTCTGAGTATTCCTTGTAGTGGTCTGAGTCCACATTTAAAACATTCAAATGCTTTTCCCCAAATGACATCAAAGACTGTTTAAATCAATATTTGGATGATCAGGGAGCAAATGTTTGAATTTGGGAAGGAAGGGGCAAATGCAGCCTGTGCATGGTTGCTGTAGCACATCACACACGGTTTGAGGTGGGCAAAGGTTGTCACATGGCAGAGCTGCTGTAGGAAGGGGAGGAAGGGACAGCAGCTACTCAAGTGGTCAGAGGTGGTTTGAAGGATTTCATGACTGGGCAATTCCACCAGGCAGATTAAAACTGAGAGGAATTAGCACTACCTTCAAGGAAGCTTTGATTTTTGTGTGGATGATATTAACAGGGAACTAGAGATTCTCAGGGCACAATCAGTTCAGCAATTCTTCCAAATACTTGATTTAATATCACCAATGAAGAGGTTCCTTTGTGGCAGAAACCAGAGATAGCACATTTTTTTCATCTAAGCTTAGAAGGAAACTACTTTGGTGCTGTGAACACCACCAAAATCCTTTTAGAAGTCCAGAATTTAGGAGAAAATTTTCTCCATTAAGACCTGACAGTGAAGACTTCAGTCACCATTATGTTCCAGCTCAGGCAGTTTTTCTCTTTGCCATGTAAACTTTTAAGAGAATAAATGTGTGAAACAACTGTGATTTAAATCAAAACAAAATAAAATAAGACAAAAACAAAACGAAAAACCACCACTCAGTAAGAACACCTTGATAACATTTTAAACAAATGATTAAGGTTTGTTCCAAGTACGCACATAAACTTTGTTCTAACAGGGAAGACTCAAATAGAGTATCAAGTTTGTTTACTATTTTTACCTGTCTCTTGGCAGACCTACCTTGGCTTCAGCACAACCTTCAGAAGTCCCCGGCATCCTAAAATTGCTATTCATTAGCAGCTGCAAAATTAAACAGCTTTTCTCTGCTGCTCCTATAGAGGATGTGCACTCTCTACTTCACTATTTCTCATTCAAATCAAACTTTTTATTAAAAGATATCATCAAAAGAAATACCTAAAAAGTTTAGGGTCATTACGTGACAGGATATTTGTTTTTATTAAGGGTATGTTAAACTATCCTGATCCAAATAACAATCAAGATAACATCTCTTTAAGCTACATTAATTCAGACTCCCAAAGTCCAACATCTATATGGCAAAGTGTGCAAATTAATAGCTAAAGGGTGTTGTCCACTTAAACCACACTTTGAAACAACAGACCATTCCAAAGAGATTGCACACTCTCATCTCATTTAACTGAAATTAATAAAAATTAAACAAATTCTCAAAATGTCAGAAGCGATTGTAAAAAAACAATGTGCATTGCAAACCCCACCACCTAAACAGCCATTATGTTTAAAGGAAATCTGTGATCTGCAACTAATTAGGAGCAAAATGGTTGTAAAATATTTAATTTGTGAGTAGCATTTTAAATTCAGTAACAGCTATAACAAAATGGGTAAGTAAATGACATTAATCACTCCTGATACTAAATTATCCCTATTTTGCTTCTAGGACAGGAATCAGACTGGGCAATGTTTTCTATTAGTTAAACACATCCATAACCCAATGAAAGCCTAGGAGGCCCTTTAGCTAACGGGGATTCCAGCATCCTTGTTCCTTTATTTTGGGTACTTTTTAGAGGTCATATAACTGCTTTAAAGAGTCACCTCTTGATTTTTCAGCAGAGGTAGTGAGCATTATTTTCCTGATGAGAACTATTTCAGACAGGTAGAGCAATAGTTCCTGCAGTGGTGACTAAACACCAAGCTCATCTGAAATGACTTCAACAACTAAAGGAAAATACTACTCTCCAGCCGGCAATATATTTTTCTTCCTTTTTGGTTTTGTTTCAAAGAAGAATAATATTTGGAGGTTGTACTAAATAATGCAACAAAATCTAAGTGGTTATTTCCACAGTGAAGCAGTTGTTTCCCTCAAATTGTGGTATCTTCTTTGGCTTTAATAAATTAATGGCAAGTGTAGCAAGTGGGTGCAAGTGCTCAGCTCCTCCATCCCAAAACACTCCCGTGTGGTGTCTCCTGCATGATCTAAATGACAGAGACATATGGTCTCACTCTCACCTGTTTTCCAGCTTTTTACACCCTCTGGCTGTCCATTCCCATTTCTCATTTCATGAAAAGTAAAATTGTATTTTTATATATTTTTAAAATAGAAAATAGACCCATATTTGAAGCTCATTTTAATTCACGAACATCCCAGATTAGATTCAGCTTCTCAAGATGAATTATTTCCTGCTTTTCTTTCTTGTAAATATCTTCCACCACCAACCACCTTCTGCAGATAAAACTTTACCAATTAGTCATTTACAGACATAAACTCACAAGGCAAAAAACAGCCTTTGCAGCTCTAGGCCTCTTTGATGATGATGATGTTTACAAATGCTTTCACTGCTGGGCTAGTAATGTGCACTTTGCCATTAGCTCTCTGAAACTGTTCGACACACAAAATGTGCCTTTCAGCAAGGCAGATGGTAAGAAAGATTGTTCCTTTCATTATATGCAGGACACTTATAAAATAAATAATGGCTGGGGTGAACGTACCGATTTCTTCAGACTGAAAAAAGCTGTCTTGTTGTTCAAAATGATTTCACTGGCTGAACTGGTCACTCACATAAATATCTGTCCTGGTGAGATTTCCACTGTTGCCACATTGTCACCGTGCCTCCCAGCAGCGGATGGGGTGGGGGCTTCTGGTGCCAGGTGCTTTACATGCTCATTGTAAGGCAACCCTTGAATATGAGATGTGATTGAAATCCCTTTTTTCTCTACTGTGTTTTTTCAGTTCCTATGAAAATTTGCAGTTCCCTCCTTTAGATGTCAAGTGCATCAGGACATGCTAGTTCCCAACAGCACTGTCATACACAACAGAACAAAAGTTCTGCATTTGATGGGGATACAGGAGCTGAAAAGGGTTAAGTCAGACAACAGAGACATGAATAATCTGCACTGAACAGAAGCAGGAGTGGGCTCCTGAGCTGTGTGTCTCACAGGAAGGGTAAGTGAGAGCAATGTCAGAGCCCAAGCAGCTTGCACTCATTGGGGAGAGGAATAGCTGTTTCCATAAAGCAGAGAGTGGGCAAAGTTTATCCTGTGCAGGCACCACAGGGGTCCAAGCCCTTTTAGTGCTGCAGACAGCCCTGGATGAACAGCTGAGTGCTAATCTGGAGTCAGGCAGAAATGAACATGAAGTATTGTCAGCTCAGCTGCTCTGTGCCAGAGCACTCTCCTGTGCTCTGGTTTTCCTTCAAGTGTTGGCTGGGGCTGACCATTCCTGCTCCTGTGACTTCTTTAAAGCTCAGGCAAGGAGTTGATCCCAACACAACCAGGTTTTGCTTTGCAGGTGACCACGACAACACATTGAGAGCAGGCAGCATATTTAGCTTCCCACCTGAGTACTGGACACTGACAGAAATCTGGGGGTTAGAAAGATGAATCAGCTGCTCTCTCCATGTCCTTCCTCACCATGCTGTGCTGTGGTCCACAGGAACACCTAAGCTCCAGCTGAGTTTTGACTTTGCTTGAATATCCACCAAAATACTTAAATAGCTAACTTTGCTGTTTCAAGAAAGAAACTAGAATGAGTGAAATTGAGCCTTTGACTCTGTGATGCAAACCCCTCTCTGTTAAGCTTCTAATCACTAAACTAAAAGGAAAGCTGGAGATACAGTGATCAGCTGTAAGAACGGAACTAAAACTAGGGGAGGTAAGAGAACAAATGATCAGAAAGGAGGGATGGAAGCATTCTCCAGACCAACCTGAGGACTTTCACACAATGACACAGAAAATAAAGACTTCAAATGTCTCCAGATAGGGAAGGAGCAGGTTTCTAAAATCATTCTGCTAGGAAAGGGAAAGAACTTGGGTACTCCTTATAGAGAAGCCCCATTTGCCTTTTCCTGTGCTGTACAGCCAGCATTGGCACTTTGGACCTGGCTCAGCTGTGTAGAAAGGTTCTGAGGGGAGTGTTTCCACATCTGTCCTTCTGCCCCTCCCTCCATCTCCCTGTGGGGGAACATCCTATTGTGGCATGAATACAACTTGCTCATGCATGATCATGTATGTTTAGATGTAAAAAGAGAAAATGCTCTGAGTAATACAGGATTCCTGTGAGTCTGTCACTGGGACATTCGCTTCTTTCTTGGAGGATAAAACCACAGACATGACTTACCCTGATCTGTCCTGTACTTACATGTTCCTGGGAAGAGCAAACATCTTGGTCTCTGCTCATCACACCCATGCCAGCTCTTTTGCTGTGTGAGGGGCACACAGCTCGCCAGAGAGAAGATGGGAAAGGGAGATGAAGTTTTGATCATGAATCTTATAAACTGTGTCTTGGTCAACAGAAGAATACATGAGAGGATCCTCAGAACTTGGATCTGCTTAAATACATGTTCTTAGCACTTGACACTGAGATTGCCAATGATCACAGTACCCTGATGCTTTCCTAATCTGGCGTGTCCATAGTCCAGGCTTCTTGGATTTCAGTTATATCCTTTTGTCTCATGTTTGCAGCTAATGCAGGACAGGAGTCCCGTGGCTGAATTCCCAGAGAAACACATCTCTAAAATTTGACTGAGACACCATCTCCTGTGGCTAGAGTAACTGTGGGATTCTGAGTTCAGCCCAAGGCTGGACAAAAATGTGGTCCAGCCTACTGACAGGTTTTCGCTTGCATTTTCTTATTTGACATTGTTTCCCAAAACCTCATAGGAGTTAAACAATAAAACATTTCATTTTTTGAAGAGTCTGATACTGTTTCCACTGATACACATCTGTGCAGTGGGACTCTGGATCAGCACTGCTGCTGAGTTTTCTGAGTACTACTGATAGGAATGACAGATATTTGCACTCCTTGGGAGGATCCTTGGAAACACCTGCGTGATTTCTGTGATATCCTATCATCAGAGGGACTTAGGCCACAGTACACCAAAAGAGTAATCTACTGAGGTTTGTCACAAATCAAGAGACTGTTTTATTTTAATGTACTCATAGAAACGGAGGATGGGGAAACCTCTCTCCATCCCTGTAGTCATATTTCAGGTGTTACTGGGACATCCTCTGCACTGAGAGATGGAGTTTGCTTTTCAGAAATCTTTCAGCAGCAGATGAGCATTATGAATGGAAAGTGAGGACTGCAGAAGCCAAGTTTCATTTCCCATACTCTGCGCAGACTGTCAGTAATGCCAGATCTGGGAACTGACCAGATTTAGCAGTACTGGCCAATGTAGAGGAGTTTCTATTTTACTGCCTGTGTGCCAGCTCAATGCTTTTCTGTACAGGTTTGTTTTATACACTGTGTTTAGAAACGGTTCATTTGTCATGTTTTAAGAAGACACAGAGAATCACTGTTTCCAACTCTTTGAACATGGAAGGCTGATTAATTTCTAATTTGGACACTTAATTAAGATTAAGAGCTTGGAACAGTTTCCATCTGAAAGTAGTGAGACTTTAGCTGCCGATTTTGAATGCAGGTAGAATTACACTGTCAGGCTGTGTCAGCGCAGCACAAAAAGTACACCAGAGTGCTAAAGAAACAGATTTTCTGCTAAAGTCCAGAACAGAGGTCTGGAGAGCTTCCAGCTCCTACCCAGCCAACAGTATCTCCTGTTGAAATCATTGATGTGGATCAGTGTGAGGGCTGGAACTGCACTTTTGGACAAAACAGTTGTCATTGAGGAGGCTTCCTGTGTGTCTCAAAGGAGAGTGTCTATTCAACACCGTCCTCAGGGCTTGCTACAAGATGAATTTTTTTTTTCTGGCAAGACAAGAGACCAAGGCATTGGTACCCTGTTTCAGGTGGCCAGAGAAGGGCAGCCTAGGATGAAAAAGAAAGGATAGAGAGACTTAGGTCATGTCTTGCCAACATAAAGATGGCACTCAGTAGCTTCAGAATCGTACCACATTTCAGAACAGCATCTTGCTGTTCCCTGTGCCCTCAAGCAGAGAAGAGACACCTTTCTCTCATCCTCCTGCAGAGGAAGAGGTCCACTCTTCGTTTGAGGACAGAAAGACAAGTCCTTGTGTGTCCACCACCTGCACAGCTCCCAGAATTCGGTGTGGGGAGGGAGCAGCAGTGGGGCAGCCAGGGGTGTGCTTGGGGAGGGGATGAAAAGAAGCAGCCCCTTGGGCCTGCCCCTGCAGAGAGCTGCACTGACAGGCAGGAGCTTCCTGAGGCAGAGACCATTCATTCACACAGGCCAGCCCAGGAGCAAGTACGTGGAGATCAAAAAAATCGATTGGTCAGGGATTCCAAATGTTCCCTTTTCTCTTTCCAGTAAGCTGTGTTGTGCCTTATCTTGCCTACACTTTAGGATCACCTGGTGTTAGTGAGCCATTCATTACAGCAGGCAAAGCCCTTAGCACTTACCCAGATGCACCGAGCCTCCCATTATAGGAACTCCTTCCCAGAAAGCCCCACTGCACTGGGGGTTAGGTTTTAAGTTTGGCAGGTCTAGGCCACTTCTCTTTATTCTGACTGTTCCTTGCTGCAGGTTCCTCTCTGCTTGCTGATAGTGAGTGAGTACCTTTAGCCTGTGTTATTTCTCCATGTTTCTTTTTTTCCTTTGTTAACCAAATGTTTATCACTTCATGAGCCCTTGTTATCCAAGGTTCTCAAAACACGTGGACTCTGCAATAATAGACACAGATAAAATGTTGCTGATAGTAGCAGCTTACAGCTGTAAATTTGAAGCCATCTTATGAAGGTGATTGTTGTATCTCCTTTGCAAGGGTTGCTTCTGCAGCAGAGAAGCAAAGCTGCCTGCCCTCAGACACACATCTCATCTGGGACAGAACACAGATTCTGGACTGTGGGTCTCAACTGCACTTGCTCTGTTTGCTTCCTTGGCCTTGTTGTGTTGTGCTTATGCCATGGGGGCACAGGAACAGGGTCCTTGCAGTGAGGCAGGATTGCAAACACCCCCACACCTATGGATGGAACTTGAGTACGTTCTCTGGCAGAGTAGTGATTGGCACAAAGTCCAGATATCCTTGTAAGGAAAGCCCTGTGTGTTCATTTGTGCCAAGGAGTTTTGTTGTTTTCTCTGCTCTCCTCAAGTATTCATTCTCTCAGCTCTGAACATCACCATAGACCTTACTGATGTAATTGCTCTGCTTCTTCCTTGTGTTGCTCTAAATTTAGTTTTCAGATGATGGTGTGTATTGGATAAATGAGGAATTGTTGTACATGTCCAGGGTCTCGTTTTAAAATATCAGATGGAATAATGGTACCCAGCTGAAAAGTAACAGGACTTTATTGTGATTATTTGATCATTTTCCTTTGAAGGAAATGTTTTCCAAGCCCATCAGCACTTGTGAACTGCAAGAGAAAATGATTAAATGACAACGTATGCTCAGGAAAACAGCTGCTCTTGCTATATCCATGACTCAAAATCTGTTTTACTGTAAAATTTCATTGGCATCAACTGGAATTTTGCCTGAGTAAGGTGCTCGAGATTTTTCTTCAAGTAACTTTACAGTTACTCAACATGGAGAATTGGGAATCACATGACATTCCTGACACAATATTATGTTTCCATTCTTGCTGCATGAACATACTTATCTGAAGAGTAAGTAGATTTTGCACTTTAAAAAGTGCATGCTCATGCTGAGGGCAGACAAAGACCTTGGAGCTGTTGTGCTATTGGAACTTCATCTATTTATTCAACTGTCCACCATGGCAGGAATTTTTCTGTTAAATATGTAATTCCCCACTTTTTTTCCTTAAACAAGAGAACCAGAGGGTGAAAGGGTTGAAGATTAAAATGTAAACAGCAAAATTTATTATAATTACAAGAGTGTTTCAAATTATTTCCTTAAACTGCAACATAATTTACCTCTAGTCAAGGTCTCTATTGGTGGTGAAAGAGGAAACTGCTTGACCTTGGGGTGACCTCTGGCCCCCGGGGGTCAGCGCCCGAGGAATGTGCAGATGTCACGGTTCATAAGCAAGGACAGAAACTCTCAGGTTTCCCAGGCAGAGAGGCGCCAGTTCGGGGATGGGGCCAACATGTGCACCTCCCTTTGAACCAGCCTCTCATACCTGCAACCCCATGGAAAGCAAGCTGGAGATGGGAAAGGTCCAGGGCTGCCCTGGATGGAGGCTTGTGCCAGCAATGGGCAGAAGCAGCAGAACACAATGGAGGGAAAGATAAAATTTTCCTAAAGACGATCAGCATCTGCATGACTTTTTAGTTGTACTCAAGGAGTGCTGCAGGCAAATGTGACCTGCAGTGCAGATCTATGTGCAGATCCTGGCAAGGAGCATTTAGAGGAGCTTTGGCTGCAACCAACAGATGCAGCTCATTGCTGTTGTAAAAACAAGTGTCCTAAACTCTTAAAAATGCAAAAAAAGGAGAGAGAAATAGAAAGATTTACTGCCCTTATACTAAGTTAACAAAAACTGTATGGGCTGAATTGGTGCAGTGCAAATTGTGGCTGGGACTTTTGCAAAGCCTGCAGAGATCCTCTCAGTAACCCTGTCTGGAGTCAGTCAAGTGCTGCTGGATATCTTCTCTCTGCCCCAGAGAAAGCCATTTGTGCTGCCAACCCATGTTCTCCGAGCAACAACACAAAATAGAAGCCCAACAGAAAAACTTTCACAGCTTAAAAAATCCCCAAACAACAAAACAAAAACCCTAAAACAAAACCACAACACCTTTATAAAATTATTCTTAATAAAAAAAATCAGCAAGGAAAGTAGGTTTAAGCTAAAACAAATTGTGTGGTAAATATTAAGCCCAGGGAGAGAAAATTATACCAGCAATAATATTCAAAGAAGAAATAGGATGAAGGAAAAAACAAACACAAATTTTATTTTAATATTTAAATCATACCTTATATATCAAAACAAAATTTATATTCAAGGAAATTGTGAACCCAAGAGTTCTTTTCAACTTTGCAGCCTACAAACCACAAGTTGTGCTAAGCATGATCAAAGTACTTCACAATTAGTTAGGGTTTAAATCACTATAATTGTCAGCCTAGCTTGTAGTCAGAGAAACATTGTTTTGAAGCAGCAGCAAACTTGCCCTGGTTGTAATCTGGAGAAAATTCAAGAAAAACTTTGGGATCTGGTTGGTTAACTGTAGCCCAGTGCTCGGGGACAGAGTAGTGTTAAACATGTGGGACATCAGAGAGGCTGTCCTGGGCTCATGAGAAGCCACCCTGCACACGTTGCTGCTGCAAAGCCCTCTCTGACTGCTGCTGGTCCAGTCAGCTCCCTGGGGACAAGTGGACAGGACATCAGAGAGTTTGTAAAAACACATTTCGTGAGGTGCTGTAAGAATCACGTGCTCCAGGTGATCCTGGGAGGTGCTTGGTGCATTGGTTGTGGTAGGAAGAGGCAGCCAGTGGAATGAGAATTCTTGGATGAAGGAGGCTGCAGGAGTGCCAAGAATGACTGCAATGCAAGTGTGAGCCTGCTCGAGCATTGCTCTTTTAATAAAACTGGCAGCCTGTTATCTGGAAGCTGTGATGGGTTTCCTAACAGATTCCTTGGAAGTTTCAGGTTGGAGAACTCTTCCAGAGGCTCTGCCAACACAACTGAGTAGAGGATGAGCTCAAATGCTTTTGTAATTAGGAAGAGAGTATTTCTTGCAATTAAGGACATCTTCCAGGAGTACAGGAAATAAAGGCTGTCTTTGAAAAATCATGCTTTCTAGACCTTAAAAGGATAAAGATAACTTTAATCTGGACTCTGCTATGGAGAAACTGGAGGAAATTTCCCCACTGGAAGCCTCGAAAAGAGAATTTGCTCAGCAGTACAAATGAATAAAACAACAAGGCTTTGTGCTTGAGGATCTCAAAGCGTTTTCTGCTCTGCACCAGGAAATGTAATACCTCCTGGGAGCTGTGCTAAATTGGAAACAGGGACTTTCTCAAAGCTCACTCAACTCTGCTCTGGCTCAGCACAGCCATGCTTCCACCAGCCTTGGTGGAAAAGACAAGTGATGTTTTGACAACTTGAGTCTTCAGTCGTGACTTTTCTACAGGGATGCAGGAGATTAGCAGGCAGCGTAGATTTAGTGAAGAAGCAGTTAAGAGAAGAGAATTTAATTTGCCACCTTGCATGCAGCCAAGCCAGATACTTTCTTTGGGCTCAGAATGGCAGAAAAATCACCACCTTCTTTACTGTGACTCTTCTGGCTTGCAGAAAAATGGGGGTAATGTTGGGGTGGCAGTGAGGGAATGGACTAGTTGAGGAGGCTCTGCTGGCAATTTCCTCTGATCCTTTTCAGAAAAAAAATGCAGAACTGAACAAAATTCAACCCCTAATTTAGTTTGTATGAATCATCTCCTCTGCTTCTGTTTTCCTCTAGTCACCAAAGAGGTATTAGGGAAGAGATGACTAAAAAGGAGCAATGAGAAGGTGAAACTGAGGGCAATAATTAGTGGAAAAGATGAGGTTTGTAAGAACCAACCAGGTCTTCATCTGGGGAAGGGAAAGCGTTTCCCAAGAACCCATTTGTGTACAGGTGATGCTGGACTGAAAAAGCCCTGGACATGACTGCTGGGAAGGAGGGGATTGTAACAAAGCAGAGGAGCTCATGGAAAAAGGTGTGTTGTGCTCCCCTAGCTGAGTATAAATGGATTGTAGCTGTCTTTTTGGTCTACTTTCACTAAATAACTTGTTGAATTATTTATTTGAAGAAGTCACAATTAGAGTAAATAAAGGACAGTAACTCAGGTGTCATCGTGCACTGGGCATGGCCACGTGGTTGTGGTCCCACTGAATTCCACAGAGCACCCAGCAGATGTTTTGCTGGCCTTGCATACCTGGCATGGCACCAAGGAAGAGGCACAGACAGGTGACACCTGATTTGGTGTAAAACATCTCAACATGACCACTGCCCTATCAAACTGTTATCAATTAAGAATTCATAGATTGGATTTATATCCAAGCAGTGATTTTTATCAGATGATGGGTTTTCTGAACCGATGATTAAAACTCCCCAACTAGTTCCTCTTTATTACTGACTTATCTAAGGATGGAGTAGCTCTTTTGGCTTTCCTTTCTGTGTTCAGAGGTATAGCACATCATGGCAGTTCTCTGTCACAGAGGTGATACAAGGGGGTACCAGCTAAGGTAGGATACCATGCCTTGTTACCACAGAGCTTTGGTTTATGTTAGTGTGAAGAGCTTTTTTGCACTTGTTCAGTTTTGACTATTCACATTAACCAGGGCAATTGTGAACAGTCCCAGTAAGGCATCAGCAGTGCATGTGTTTGTCTTCAGCCTCTGATCATGCACCTTTTGTGGCACATGGTGTGTCTAATGCATCCCTGCAAATTTGTCTTTACATGACTCAGCCCACACTGTTCAATAAAAGATAGTCCATAAAATGATGGTTGGGAGTAACAAAGAAAGAAGTAGTGAACCAAGACTGATTCTGTGATTATTTCTTTTTGTTTCCCTTTTCATAAGTGGGTGAGCATCAGATGGAAAGAAGGACAGTCTTTGGGAATTGGTGATGGAAAGATTCTCCTCTTGACTGGCTTGACTCAAGAAACAATATCCACATGGATCCATGGAAAGCAGAGGACACAGAGGGAGAGAAGTGATAGTAAAGCTGCACCCAGCCCTCCAGCAGCAGCAAAAGCCAGATGTGGAAATTGTTCCCTGAGCAGACAGGACCCAGAGTTGTTTCTTTAGCTTTCCTTTGGCTCTTCTAAGATTTTCTTGCTGTCGGGAGGAACTGGGTGAAAAGGGCGGGGAGAGGGGGGCTTTGTGCCATTCTTCCACTTGAGTGTAGAGAACAGAGAGCAGAAGGTGCGGTGAGAAGCCTTTTAAAGTGGTCGTAGATGTGTGAGGTCTGATTCTGTTTTCAAAAACGTGTCTGTTAGATGTAAGTGCATGGGAGGTCATTAGAGCTCTGCTCCCTTTCAGGGGGTGAGGCAGGAGGGAGCTGCGGAGTGGGCAGGCAGGAGCATCGCGGCTGGGAGCGAGAGCCACCGTGCGATCAGCAGGCTCCGGCAGCGGAGACCGGGGGGAAAAGGCTGCATTTCCCTCTCCTCTGCTAAAGGCACTGCAAGGCTGCATTTCCCTCTCCTCTGCTAAAGGCATTGCAAGGCTGCATTTCCCTCTCCTCTGCTAAAGGCACTGCAAGGCTGCATTTCCCTCTCCTCTGCTAAGGGCAGTGCTGGCCACAGCCAAGCTCTTATGTTTAAAATCACACCAGCCTGTGATTGTGCCAGGAGTTACTCTGGAGATGAGTATGGCTAGCTGGCAGGGTTTTAAACAGAGTGGTGCCTGTCTTTGGTGGTCACCCAACATTTTGTTATTTACTGGATCTAAAAATGAACTGTGTTTTCCCAGAGCAGAGAATCCATCTTGTAGGAAAAGGCAGGTTATTTCCAAATTGCTTTCCATGTGGTAGGTACCTCTGGTTCATCTAACAACCCTTGCTTGCTACTCCTCTAATCCTTCTCAAATGCCTGCTCACCTTCCATGGACGGGCACTGGGGGCTTGCCATGTAGCTTTTCGGTCAGGAAAAAAATTATGTTCTTGTGTGTATTCTGAGGAAGAGACAGATGTAACAGACTGCATGATAATTTTCTGAGTTTATGGGGATAGGTATCCTCTCAGAAAAAAAAGGAATGGTCTGATATTCACCCTGCATAGACACAGTGTGTTTCCAGTAAGGGTGCTACTCACTGATGTTAAGATTCTTGTTGCATCTGAACTAATCCACAATATGTCTGTGATGGGTCACAAGTGAAGACATAAAGGCACAGATATGAAAGGAGAGATGTGATAGAGTCTCAGTTTAAGGTTGGCCACGGGCTGCATGTGACATTCTTGTAAGTAAACTGACAGTGTCCAGGTTTATAATAGCTAAACTCCTCAGTTTCCTTTATGTAAACATTTCACTCTAATGGAACATTATACCCAGAACCATGCCTCAGCAGACATACATGTATATGAATTGCATAAAGATAGAGCAATAGATAAATAGATATCTGGATTTAATAAACACTCACGTTCTAACACTAATAGGCTGGTGAAATCTTACAGAGAAGGAGAGAGAGACTGAAGGAGAATACAAAATACTGCAGAGAGTTTACAGACTGGCACAACTAGAAGCACTCAGCATCAAAGGAATGAGGAGAGGGAAAGCCCTAGTTGGATCAAACATATTCTACGCTTATTAGTGTTCTCCCATCTTGTAGCAAGGGATGGTGAACAAGCCAGTGGGGTGGGTGACTGCTATTTCTTCAGAAGGGAAATCATCCTCCTCCAAACCAAAGAGTTTCATTTATGAAGTATGGAAGATTCAGACACATTTTTCCAAAGCCATCTCTAGGAGTTTGTATACCTTGAAAGTCAGGTAAGTGCCTTTCAAAATTTTACTTTGATTTCTCTTGGAAGCAAAAATGTTTTTTCCAGTAAGGACAGATTTCTTCTGATAGATCATTTTCCTGTATACATTTCTTGACATTTTCCCTGTTGTCTTTCACCAAAAAAGAAGAGGGGAAAAAAGTGACAAACAAAATTCTCTATTCCCTATTCCCTCCCAGACAAATCTCTCTTCCAGTTCTTGGTCTGGGAACCAAAATCCTGTGACAATGGCAGCTCTTTACTGAACTTGTTGAAATTGTGCCACTTGACAGGATATGGTCCTGATGGCCAGCATGGAAACAGGAGGATTCTGAGTCTGAGAGCCTGTGTGGGAGGGCTTAAATAATCCCCTTCAGTTATTTCCCATGGCTTCAGAATTCAAGGTAACTAGGTGAGAAGAAGGAAGAACTTTATGACAGTAAATGAGCAACAAATCAAACAAAAAAAAAAGAGGGGAAAATAATTTCTAAGTTCCAGCTTGCCCACTTGGGTCTGTCTTTTAAACGAGCATTGTCTTACTCAAATAAGATCAATGCAGATATTGCTCCAGCTCAGACACCCTTTTTTCCCTTGTTTTCACGGGGCTTGGGTTTATTTTACTTCCCTCTGCTTGGCTCCGTGCCATTTCCTTGGCTAACGTTCACCTTGGCTGCATGTACCCGGGAAGGGCTGCTCAGTGCTCTCTCCATGGTGTGCCCAGTGAAGCCCACTCTTCCCACATGGCTCAAGCCCTTGATTCCTCCTGCCACCTGCATTTTGGGGACCCAGCAGATACAGAACCAAACCTCCTTTTTAGCTGGCTTGAATTACTCTTCTTAGCTAGACCAAAGAATAGATTTGTCTCCTTTGCAGAGAGGAAGCAGTAAAGCAAGGGGGCTGCCCAGGACAGGGAGGAGGAGAGCAGCACCAGCAGAGCCCCCACACGTGCGCGGGCACGGCGTGCTCTCCCACCGGGGATCTGGCAATCCTGCATGCATGAATTGCCTTGCAACGGCCACTCAGCTGTCATCCTGTCAGGCCCACTTACAAATCGCATAACAGGTTTAATTTTGAAATCTCTCTCGTCTCTCGCTCTCCCCCTTATTTTTTGCTGAAATGGATTTACAATGAAAGTATTTGAAAAGGAATAATTATCTATATGAGCAACAGCAGCACAATGCCTGCAGCGGCAGGGTGGGCTAGCAGCAGAGGAAATGAGCTCTAAGTCTGAAATCTGCTTTTATACATGTGTACATACCTACAAAGAGCCAGGTATTTGCAAATACCTATAAAATATTTGTTGGGTATGGCTATGACATGATTTTTAAATTCTGTGGATATAGATCCGACATGCAAAGTCTGATTTCAGCTTTTGTTGTGCTAAATGCCACACTTTAAAATAAGTCTCCAACCATACCACTGTGTGCATTCCAAATCTGAAGTGATATTCATCAAGAAATTGGTTACCAAAACCTTAGAAATGCTTTCCAAAGCATTCCAGCCCAATTTATATTTTTAAAAGGGCAGCCAGCTCACACTTTCAAAGTGCGGGAGAGCCCGTTTTATGCAGTAGTGGACATGAAGCTGAAGCTTTTTCTATAGTCTCTGTCCATTTCTCTCAGTGAATTGAATCCAGTCAAAGGTCAAACTGGCCAGAGGCACTTTTATTGTCATGGTAACCATGACTTAATCAAACAATCCTGAGATTCCAGGTTTGTGGGAACAGGCAAAGATCTGAAGAGACTGGAATGAATCAATCAAAGGGGGCAGGGAAGAAAATCCTAAGATATATGACTTATCCTTCCAAATCTATTACTCTGTCCTTAAACACACAAGAATTATGCCTTGGACAAAGCCTCTTTTCAGACCAAATACCTCTGATTTTTGTTTTCTTGTCCTTTGCATCAAATTTCCTAACATACCTCTGTCCTACAGGAATCAACCTCAGCCCAGATTTAACCAACAAGAGGAAAAGAGGGGAAACAAGAATTTAGGAAAGATGAAGAGTATTTCATAAAAAACTACTTTAAAAAAAAAAAAAAGGAAGACGAAAACCAAGGCAAATGCCATCAACCATCTTTGATTTGAAAACCTATTAAGTCTTGTTAGTAGTGATCTAATGCAGGTCTACAGGCAATTAATGCATTTTGAAGGTTTTTCTACTTTCTGGGCAGCTGCTGTGTCTTCTTGGGATGCCAAGGCTGTGGGGCTTGCTTGTGTCTCAAGCACTGAAGCATCCAGGGGTGCTGAGTTCAGGCAGCCTCTGCTCTTTGCTGAGAGCCTGGTGGGGCAGGCTAGAGGCAGTCTAGAGGTATCTAGAGGCTGCTGGGGGCTGGTTAACCTGGGGCTTGACTGGGGCTGAGGCTGCTCTAAGTCTGTTTGTGCATCTTTGTTTTTATTCCAGAAGCAAGTTGCATGTGTCTTAACCCCTGTATGTGCCTGTGAGTCCCGGCTGCCGTTCTTGGTTGGAGGAAGAGGCAGATATTGGTCTCTGCCCCACCACCTCACTAATGGGGGAATGTCTTGTGGGTTTTTGGAACCTGACTGCAGTCTATGTCCACATGCCATTAAGCCCCTCCTAATAATTCCTGCTTTGGTTTCTAGTATAGTTGATCACTTGCTTTGTCTTCCTCTGCCCTGAGAAGTCATAAATAGTAAAATCATGGGGGCATGAGAGGAGTAGGAGACAATTTGCTGAAGTGTTGGTGGCAGTATGTTAAACTTGTAATAGCTGGTTAAGTGGAAATATCCCATGTTCTTTTCTACTGCTGGAGAAGAATTAGCGAAGAACCTGAAATATATTTGCTCTTGGAGGCTTTCCTGAAACTGGGTGTGTGGGGCTGGGGCTGGCTGTGCAGTGTGTGTGCTCAGTTGGTGATACACAGTCATGGAAACATGGGGAAGCTCTTGGCTGCTGTGCCATCCAGGAAAACTGGTTTTGTGCTGTCACACAGAGGTGTTCACCTCCCCAGCCTGCCCTCACATGCAAGGCAGGTTATTTTCTGGTGCCTACCCTGTCCAAGGAGATTGCTGCTGAAATTCTGCTGTATCCATGTTATTTAAGGAATGCAGGTCGTGACTTGCAAACCCCAAACCTAAGAACTGCAATAACAATCAGAGCATGAAACAAACTCATTGATTGTTGTTTTTAATGTAGAGGTGTCTTTGCCAGAAAATGTGTCCTTTCAATGGGCTCAGCAAACAGACTCTAATGGGTGAATTGTCCAGAAAACAAGCTCCTTCCTTGCTGCTGGATGATTGGGGTGTCACCTACAGAGATAGATGTTGGTAGGTAAAATATGCAGAAAAAAATTGCATAATAGAGCTTAGCAGATGGACAGAATTCCATGGATACTGCCAGGATACTGGTAGGACAGAAGATAAATTACTGAAGCCTGAGCATCAGACAGGAAAATGAGTAGTTGAGAATGTCTGCGGAAAACAAAACAAAACAAAAACAAAAAACAAAAACCAACCAAACAAACAACACACCAACAAAACAAAACAAAAACTAACAAACAAACAAACCCAAAAAAAACACCACTGACCTGTGTCCAGGGAGGATGTGATTTTCAAGTGTAAGAAGAAAAAGAACCCCTTTTAGCTTGGCTGTGAGAAGGCCACTGCTACCTCTGATAGTGCTTGTGGAAAGGAGACATTTCAAGCCACATGGCAGGAATGGAGAAGCAATTCAATGTAGAAAAATAGCAAAGTTTAGAGAACAACAGGAAGGAAGAGGCAGAAGGCTGATTATGTCAAGAGAGCCTTTTCTGAGCTCTGTACACATAGGAGCAAACAAAGGAAACAGAAAACAGCAGAGATGAAATGGGAGAGAAGTAAAGGGAGATCAAAAATGGGAATTAGAGGACTCGATGAGCAACTACCTGAGCAAAGAGAAAGTGACACATCTGATGTGGGCTTTCTTAATAGCAGAGAAAGAAGAAAGTTTAAGAAGAAAAAAGACTGTGCAGGGCCTGCACTGAGAATGGACAGGGCTTGTGGTTAGAGATACTGGGATCAGTATGTCTAAACTGAGGAGAGTTCTGATAGTTTTTCATAGGGAAAGGCTTTTCTTCATTTCTTGTCCAATGTCTCAAATAATCTTTAAGACCAGGGCAAAGGGCAGCACAGATAGAGATGAATTGCTGCCTCCTGCAGCAGTGCTGAGCACCCTTTCTATCAGGACTGTGAGGAGCAGCAGGCACTCAGCACCCCTGGGAAAGAAGCCTCAAATCTTCTCTACTCTTAATCTGTAGATCTCCTCAGGACAAGACTGAGGAAATTGGTGAGATGAGGGACCATGGGCAGGTTATATATGGAGCCAGCACTGCACATGACCTGTGCTGAAATGAAATGCAAGTCTGGTAGGTAAAAGACCCTGTAAAACTCCTTCCCCTCTGCAAAAATACCCTCCAAGTTAGCCTTAACACTTAAGTACCATGGTTCCTGAATGCTACCTTTAAAGGTTAAAGCATTTAAACTATAGGAACAGCCAGGGGCAAAAAGAGGCCCATTTCAATTTGATATGTTGAGGTCCTGCAAAAAGCCAGACTGGGGGGTCTCTGAGCTCTTTGTCCTTTCCTTTCCTCCTGAACCTGAGATGGCCCTGAGGCCCAGGCTGGGCTGTGTTTCGCTATCCTTCTTCCTTTCTCTCCCTATGTTGTAGTAAATTAGCCATTTCCAAAGGGCTCAAACAGGGGAGGAAGTTCTCCATCCCTGACTTGCCTGCTGCACAGGGCAGCTTTGCAGGAAGGAACTGAAAGTAGATCAGGAAAGACTGGTGCATGAAGAGAAGAGCTGCACTTCTCCCAAGGGTTCAACGCTTGGCTGAGACAAACAATATCCCTCTGCCACCAAGAGCACTGCCAGGGATGGGTGGAGCTGGTCCCTGTCACCACCACTGTCTTCTCAGGGGGAGCTCATCTGCCTTTTGTGGTAGGTCACAGGACACCTGCCTTCCCTGGAGGCATCAGGATCTGTCTCAGGATACTGTGATCAACAAACAGGGGTTTTTTTTCCCATTTCCTGACCTTTATCTCGCCCCTGTGCTTTGAGGCAGGCTCAGGCTCTTTTACACCCAGGGCAGGGCAGTGCAGCCTGTCGGTGTCACTGCAGCACCAACAGCAGGACAGTCCCGCTGCACCGCGGCTCTTCGGCTCGCAGAGAACACCCTGTGGACTTTACCCCAGCCTGTAATCCAAAGAGTACTCTCAGTTTACTCTAACCTAAGCCTTCCTGCAAGCTGCTGCCTTTTACAGTGTTATCTGCTCTGATAGCCGTGGTATTAATAGCAGGAACCTTCCTTGCAAGGAGCCGGCTGCAGGCGCAGCGCGGCTCCCCCTGTGCTCCTTGCCTGCACTGCTATCTCTGCGCAAGGAAACACTTTCAGCTTCACTCCCCTGGTTACAATTAATGCAGATCTCCATCCATTTATCCCGCCTCAGCATAAACAGTCCTATCTGGAGGTGGTGCCTGCTGTCAGCTCCCACCCTTTAAAACGGTGCTGGAACTTCCTTGTGCTCAGAGATGTGAGCGAAGGTCTCCAGCACTTTCTAGGCAAGAGCAGGGCTGAAGGTGACTACTGGGGAATAGAAGTGTAAAATCTGACCTTTCTGAGTGGTCTTCTACTGTTGTGTTTCCCTCTTTTAAAGACATCCCTTTAAAAACCCCAACGAAAATAGGGAGGGATTTGCAAGCTATCATTTAATAGATCAGGAAAGCCCAACTACTTGATAAAGTTCTTTTACCTTTAGTAAAGCGTGTTGGTACTGGAAGGCTGCCATGTGTTCTCCAGGGCAGTCCTTACAATGAGATGTTTTAGAATAGCTGCTGTTCAGGAAAGAAGAATCGGTATGTCTGACCAGGAAATCTTTCTGAGGGTCTCTTTCAGGGCTAGCTTTTCTCATGGGAGCAGAGAGAGGTGCAAGAGTCACTTCTCTGTTACCATGACAGAGCTCACTTCTACTGCTGTAGCTGTGCACAGCTGCATGGGCAGGCACCAGCCCTGGTGAGTCTCTCAGGTGGGGAGAACTCTGAATAATGCTGACTATTAAGTGCTTGAAACCAGACATTCTGGAATGCAGTTGTTTGGGAGAAATGGTATCTGCACCAAGCAAAGCCTGTAAATTGTGTGTGTACCATAAGAAATTTCATGCCCAAGTCCTTGGCAGACACCTTCTCTATCAGATATTTGTTATCTCCATCCTGCCCTCAGTACAGCCAGGGGACTCTGAATTCCACAAGTTTCTGCTTCTGCTAATCTCCAGTCTGACACTTCCTAATAGCACCACTCAAACCAAGATTTTTATTGAGATATACTGATTTCTTTGTCAATCTTCGTTTGATTTAGAAAATAATTCTAAATCATCACAAGTTCTGATCTATAGCATTGAGCTATCTTTCCAAAAAGATCCCATGGAAGTATATTATAGACTTTTCATCAGATATATTAAGGCATAGAAGCAACATGAAAGATGATTGTAAAACTTAGGTGTGGAGGCTTTTTTTCCAAATGATGGATGTGGAAAATCTTTTGTTATAAGTCTTGAACCCCCAGAGGAAGGACTGGATGGCCAAAATGTCTTGCTGGCTGATGTAAAGAGAAAGCTCTAAAAATTAGTTCTAAAAATTTGGTATGTGAAAGTTGGAGCAGGAGGAACCGGACTCAGTTAAGTCAGAGGAAGATGTCAGATATCTAAGTATAAATAATTTCCTCCTCCTTCTCAAAAAACAACAACAACAACAACAAAAACAAAACAAAAACCCAAAACAACAACAACAAAAAAAACCAAACAAAAACATAACATTCATTAATTTTTTAGAGACAAAACCTAATTCTGCTTCCTTGCATTTTTTATTTTAAAAAAGCCAACAACCCACACATAAAAACAAACAAACAAAACCCAAACAACCCAAAACCAACCAAACAAAAAAGTCTCTACAACCATTCTAAGCATATGGAAATAGAACTGTACTTCTATATGAAGTGTGCAGTCTTATTCTGCCCTCAATTTATGGCAGTGTGTGAATATAAAGTTCAGCAGAAGTTGATGAATTTACACCCCTTAGTGTCCACTTGCAGAGTGTGCAAGTCTTGAACCAGAGCCCCAGCAGTGTGAGCTGTGCAGGCAGGAAGCTGCACCAAGCTGCTTTTGAGGAAATCACACTTTTTGGATAAATATCAGTCAGCTGCAAACATTTTTCTCTCCAGGATTTGTGTGCTTTTCTAATGTTTAGAATAAAAATGTGGTGCTAGGAATTGGGAATATAGTTTTCACGTATTTGATTACCCCAGCATTAAAGCAGCATGATAATATTAGTGGTAGCCTTTAACATGAACTTTGTTCTGTAACTTCCAGGCTTCAAAAACTAATGAGGAGTAAAATTGGGGGAAAAAATGTCTTCCGACAGGCTGGTCTTCAGCACCTTTTTAATGGATAACAGATTTGCCATCACCACACATCACTTGGAATATATTATGACAAGACACACAGGCTAATATAATGCATTGTCTACACAAGGCTACTATGTATTAGTGAATTTCTCTTTAACTTGATACAGGATGGTTCAGTTCCAGTTACAGAAGCTTTCAAATCGTTTTCCTGGAAGAATCTAAACCCAGTGCAGGTACTCCATGTAACCAAACAACCTCAGATGCTTTGTTACAGAAGTTGCAAAATGGTTTCTTTGCTCCCCTGAAATTCGGAGGGAAAAGCATGCGAGGAGTTTCTGACTTTCAGCACTTAGTAACAATCTTTCAGGGGAGCCCACAAACAGAAATGTCAGATTTTCACTGTACTGGGTTCTGTTCCAAGAGATACAGGGAACTGACTGTACCCTGAGCTGGGCTCATTTTCATGTACAGTAGTCAGATCTGAATCTTGGATCAGTGTTTTCAAATCCTTCAGGTGTCTGAGTGCTGGGTGCTTGCTGCTGTCATAGGTTTGGCTACCAGGGGAGTGCACAGAAAGTGTAAAAACATCAAAAGTTCCTTCCCAGGGAAAGCAGAGTGATGAAAGAGATGTAAATTTAAAAGCAAATATCTTGTCTTATTAAAAGACCAGTGCATACAAACCTTTTATATATATATATATATATATATAAAATTTGATCAACAGAGGAAGACTAGCAGATGTGAGGGGCACACTTAATGCAGCAGGCACAGCCATCTCCACCAGCTACAGTCAAGACTCCCTCTGTTTTTTCCCTGGCTGTAAATGGCAGATCTAGAAGTCTGTCTTTTGTCCTGGTTTTGCCTTTTCAGTCAAGAAAGTATAGGGCAGACTTAAAAATATTTTTAAAAGTGTTCTTCAAACTTCCCCAGGCAGGTCAATGCATAGTTGAAACTGGAATGACTCAGGAGCATTGAGTTGTCTGCTGGCATTTTCCCCCTCCTCTCCACTTCTACAAGCAATGATTTGTTTTCTTCCTTCCTCTTGATTAGCTCTATAATATACTCAGATTATAAAGTGAACTCGATTTTGTGTCTCTTGTATTATCTGTAGTGTCTCATTAGCCTCAGTACCATCATAACCCTTCTCTGAATCATCATTTGTATATGGATGTTTGACATATCAGCTGATTGTCCCATTTTCTTTTTCCTTCCCCATCTCTTCTGAAAGCCAATGGAGCCATTTCTGTTGATACTTAAATATCACAATTTCTCCCCCTATCACTAATAGCATAATGGCACTATGAAGAATCTTTTTCCAGTGCATTTTTGTGTGACGTAATGCAAACAAGATTGAATTCAACAAAAACATCATTAAATGTTACCCTCTTAAAATTCATTTAGGAATGAGCAGGAAGTTTGGAAATAGCAAATGCTGTTTTTCAGGGTCTAAGCATTGAACAAAGTATTTTCAGGACAGTTTCAATCGGGGCAGATTTAACATGGAGAAGGCACTATAATGTTTATATACATATGATCATAAAAAAGGCTTGAGCGCACAGCAAATAGATGTCTATGTGCCACTGAGACCCTTGTGTCATAGAATTAGTCCTGGTTTTCCCCTTTTCATAGGCTGAGGTGAGAATATTTTCCCTAGGGCTTATAAACATTTTTCTAGATATATGTTAAAATGGGATTCAATGTCTCCTGCTTCCATATATTGGACAGTCAAAGTAAGGCTCCCTGTGAGCATTCTGCTCTGTGTGATGTAGTGTGAGATTCTTGCATGCACATTGCTTTTTTTAGTGTTTTTTAGTGTTTTCTTGGCACCCATAGTCACAACCTCTTTTTCTCTTCTTCTGGAGACCTTTGTCCAGAGAGCTGCTACTTTTTAAAAATTAAATAAATAAAGCCATTGTTACTTTTTTTTCCTTTTTAAACTCAGGATAACAAATTCTGGCAGGTTTTTAGTACTTGGTATCCACAGGAACTAGCACTGCTTTGCAAATATCCTCAGATTTTCAAGATCTTGTTCCACCAAATACAACCTGCATTTTTCTAATATTTTCCTTTGTTCAGTTTCCCTGTTGTCTCATTCCATGTGGTCTCACTTGAGCCTTGTTTTAACTATGATAAGTTCTTTTGTTTTCCTATTCTATCTTATCTTCACAGCCACATTTATTTTTCCTATGTAAAGCCAGGCAAAATGTCTTGGTGTTTTGGTGCTGATGTAGGGGTGCCCAGAAAGCCAGAAAATGCTCCTCAAGAGACATGGCTTATAGACACCAGTGAGGCTGGGTGCACACACAGCACTTTGCTGTGTGTGCAAAGTGGGGGCTTGGGGCTTTTCCTTGATGCAGTTTTGCAATGCATTTGAGCAATTATTTTGCTGAAGCAATGGAACACTGTGGTGTCAGGCTTTGCTCATTCTGTGATCTCCTGAAAAGGAGTTAGGAACCATTTTAGGAAATTATAGCTCTTTGCCCTGCAGGATAGGGAACACTGAGTTCAGCTGGTATCCTTGATGGATTTGACTTTTGCAGGATTTTGTTCTTGCTGGCAAAAAAAAATTATCCCTAGTATTTCCCATTAGTTTAGGGGCTTAACTTGAGAGAAGTAGTGCTTGGTGCTGTCACCCTGCCTGGGGATGTTGCAGAAAGACCTGCTGCTGCTGCAGAGCTGCTGCAGTGGTGCTGTGGTGGCCCTGCCTGGGCTCTGCCCAGTGCTGACAGGCAGAGCTGAGGCAGGAGAGCAGAGGCTGCAGTGTCAATGCTTGGGGAAGCAATGGGCACTTCTGCAGAAGAATTTACTGCCCAGCACCTGCCAGGCTCTCTTGTCCTCTCTGTATGTCCTGGGGAAAGGAAAAGCATTGGCAAGCAGGGCAGTGAAAGGTGGCAACGAGCTCATCTGTCCTTACAAGGGTGTGAAAGCAGGTGCAGGTTTGAAGCTGTGCTTTCCAAATGCAATAGTTTTGTCCATGCATCTCCTGGCAAGTCGCTCACTGGGGACACCCCTGCTTTTGCTTTTTTAATTAAGCATCAACATGTGGGTGTTACCTTGCACAGACATTAGAAGTCTCCCTTTCCATCACTGGCTTCATTTTAGCTTTTGGATTGGGTGAAGATTTGTTTTCCTTTCTGGAGTAGTCACGCTGTTATGAGGGAGAAGCTGAAAGGTCCAATTAGCCTCCCCTTGATGCTGTTTGTAAAGCAATTAGAACTGGCAGTGTGTGATTAAAACCAAGAAGTTATCACTCCTTTCTTGAGGCAGGAGGGGTGACTGTTTGCAGATGAATATGTACCAAATCTACCCCAGGAATGATTTCCTCACCCAGTGTGTAACCCCCAGTCCTCTGTTACTGACTGCAGGTACACAGCTGTACAGGTTTCTGCACATGAATTAGCACTTGGAGCTAATAGCAGTAAACTCACAAATGGACTATTACTTTTTATAGCCTTTTAGCAGAGTCAGCCTAGTGGAGCAAAACTGTTAACAAATTAAGATATGTTTGACAGGACTTCAAGCACGAATCATAACCCAGGAGTGACTGGCTGGGATATAAATGTAAAGTTGTCTGTAGAATGAAGCTGTATCTCAGCTGTTGTGTGGTGGCAAGTGCTAAACCACAAAATAAGAACTAAGACCAAGAGTCAATCTTGAAGAGATTTTCAGAGCAAGGAACTGACTTCCTGTAATGGTTGCAAAGAGCTTGTCATATCTGTAGTGCTACAGGATATAAAAAAACAACAGTCATAGTAAAAATAAGTTGTATTTGTCTACTTATGACACTGTACATATTTTAGACACTGTATGATGATGAGGAAATCTGATCTTCTGAGGGGAGTGTCTTTAAACCATGGTCAGAATATATTTGACAGTGCAAATGCAGGGCTTTTGTGGGGTTTGTTACTCGAGCATAAACCAAACTGAAGTAAGAATGGCTGTAGGAACTATCAAATAAGTTTAAAACAAGTCATCTTTTCCAGCAGACACCCTGCTACAGCCTAACAGGGTGTGGGATTTCTGGTATGTGGCTTCATACCAGCTCCATTGTTTTGTTTATTCTTTTTTTTAATAGAGGAGGTGGAGGTGGCTGCACAGAGACTGTGTTTGCAGAACACCTGGATGAGCATGGGCTCCTCTGGTGTGTGGGAGTTAACAGAGAGTAGCTGCCCACCTCAGAGTTTTCTGCCTCTCCTCATCTGTGGCTTTCAACAGTGCCATTCTGCTTTTTATTCAAACTTTCATAGAGTATCTAATATCTTTTACCTCATCAATTCCCACCTCAAAGACAATCTTTTAGTCAGCTTCAACTTTTCCCTTATTTTGGAACTGGCTGATGGGGCTCTTGCATTGGGCATTGGTTCATTTTCTGCCTCACTTTTCCACTACTTGACACTGCATTTTATAAGGCAGAGATGCAACATATGTCTTGAAGACCCAGCATAAGCTGTACCCTACAGGGGGCTTTTCTCAATACATTCTTATTTTTAGGGCTTGTTGACTCTGTGCACCATTGCATCATGCACCTGCATATGCTTCTATTGAGGAGTTCAGGAGAGTTCAGTCTGTTGCCAGCTCCCCAATGCCTATGCTTATTAGTAACTTAAAGCCCAAACTTAGAGTCTGATTTTACTCCTCTTTCTCTATCTTGAACCTTCACTCCCCACTAGGCTTGCTAAAACTTCATTCAACATAACTGAAGACTCATTCTCCTCTTAATACCTTGTGATACTCTGCTAAGAACATCCAATGTTACAGTTCCAGCATAATTATATTCTCCCATAGGTGTAAAATGTGTCTGCATCAATAGCTTATTAAAAGAGTGTAATAAAAATTATGACCCCACAATTCTGCTATTAATATAACAATTCCAAGCCAAGAAAGCTCCTTGATCCTTCTTATGCATCTGCTGTAACATGGTACAAGAGCAGAACACCATAAGCCAGTTTAATCCCTTCTTTTCACCCCCTAGCAATATACATTGGCCCAAGAGAGTAGCACGAATTGAAAGTTTAATTTATTAATATGCAATAGTGATAATGTCAAAAGAACAATATATAAAGCCCACACAGAACAGGATTACACGGTACATAGGGGAAAGCCTAGAGCTAATATTTAATATAGCAAAACACAGCCAAAAATAACTTCTCGTCCAAGGAGCAGAAGAGGGAGAACTCTGCAGGTGCTGGAGCAGAGGAGCTGTGCAAGCAGCCTCTGCCTTCAAGTGCACAGCTGGACCCAGCCATCCCTCCTCTGGCTGAGCTTCCTTTCTGCTGGGAGCCACAGAGATGGTGGTGCTTTCCACGAGTGCCAGCTGTTGGGCAGTGACTGAAGCTTCCAGCTATCACTTTGTCTACTTTAAAGTCCCTCACTGCTCCAGTTTAACAGCACACACCAGAATCAGAGCAGCAGACACAGGCAACACAGGTGGAGAGCAAGCCACAGTAAAAGGGGAGCCTCAGAGCTCAGACCACTTCTGCAAGTGAAGCATGAAACCAACTGTTCACTTCAGCTGAATTGTTCACTTAAGCTGGGATGAGCAAAGTTTCACCAGTAGGCAAAGTACCCTGCAGCCTCAGCAGAGGTACAGCCACACGAGTTTTGCCAGAAATGAGCAATTTGCCCGAGAGTCTCAAATCAGTAACAGTTGTGTGAGTGGAAAGTTATTCAGCCTCTTAGGGACTGGCAGGTTTCACACACTTCCTAGAGTCTGCTTTCCTGCCCTTTCCCTAAAATGAACAAGGAAAAAAAGGACAAGTGTGAAGGAATAAAACTCAGTACTTCTTCGTATTATTGAGAGTTCTGTGTACAGCCAGGACAGCAGAACTCATTCTCGGATGACAAGTTGAGAGAGGGGTGAGAGGGGGGCTCCCTGCCTTCCCTGAAGGTTTCCCACTCTGCCATGTATTTCTTAAGTGGTGGGATGAGGTCCAAGCTGACCATCTATCCTGCCTGCTACTTGGCACTGTCACCTCCCTGTACACACAAAGAAACTGCAATAGCAAACAAGTACCTGGTCAAAATACGGGACCTACTTGTCTCTGTTGATTGAAGAGTTTAGGTCTGGCAGTCAGGGCCCTCTTAGCTGTTGTGTCTGTAGATTCATCCCCTGTCTGATTCCTCTTCCAGCCTTCCCCAGCTCTAATCTGCTCGCTGTCCTTCCCTTTGCTGGAGTTGATTGCTCCCTTCATGGCGTAGTCTGATTTAGAAGAGCCAGGTCAGCTCAGCAAAGCTCTGCTGCTTGAAACGAACTCATCTCCTCTTGAATGCCACACAAGATGCTTAGCTCTTATATAGCAATAATCTCTAAAAGTCAGGAGGAGGCTGTGGAGATAAGAAATGGGGGCAAACCAGGAAATCTACCTCTCAGCTGAACCACGAGCAGCTGGGAAAGGCTGTGTGCCCACAGCCTGGCTCTGCTGTGTGTTGTAGATCAGAGTCCACAAGCACAGCAGGAGAAGAAAAGCAGTTGGGGTTGCCCTGCCAGCCCCTTCCTGAGGAGGGACAGATAGAGGAGGATGTTTGTAGCAGCGGTTCTTGTATGAGTTTGTTGTCTCTAAAGTTTTCTCACTGGTGTTTTTCAAGTGCCAGAGCCTGGGCAGGTTAACACAGGTCACAGCTGCCCTGTGTGGAGGTGTCACGTCACACTGCCTGGTTTTTATACATGGGCCTTCTGTGATTTATTTGCTGCTTCTTTCAAAAGCTTTATTTCTCTCTAGTTGGCTAAATTAATGTATTTGTAGTAGTTCAAAACGGGTGACTAAGAGCAGGCTGGGCCCCTGGCTGAGCGGAGGAGGAGAGTTTTCCCCCTTCTGCCAGGAGAGAGGGGTCAGGACGAGCCATGTGTCTGTCTGGCCTCTGCAGACTTTCAGGGCCTTTGTGATATTCTTCTGCTTTCCTCCTGTGGTTGTCATTGCTCTGCAATTTCCTGTTCTGTCATAATTTTTTTTGAGCTTTATTTTGATACTCATTAAATCTGTGACCGTATTTTACTTTGTTCAAAGCTTCGTGTGTTGTGTGCCATGGTTTTATCAGCAATATTAGTGGGTTGGACTGACACTTACCCAAGGGAAAACCAAGGCTCCAAGGAAGAAGCTTGCCCAGGGTTTCACATGTAATATGTGGGGCAAGTGCCAGGGAAGCTGTGGGCCAACAGAGGACCAGGTCACTTGGAAGGGCAGCTGTGAACAGTGCTCACAGTAATTCAGCCCAAAGCAGGGCGAGGGCTCAGGCACCAGAGTTATGCCCAACATCAGGCTTCTGTACTGGGTGGAGCTGTTGCTGCACAGAAAGCAGAGTAGTTGTACCTGCTCCACTGACCAGAGGAGCATGGGGCTGGAGACAGGTAAGTGAGTCTCACTGGTAAAGTGAGTTTTACATCAGTGGGTCCCCAGTTGGTTTCTTTCCTCTGTCATTAGGTAAGGGGAAAAAAATTGGTTTGCACAATTTCTGTGGTTTTAAATATCTCATTGTATTGCATCAGTCAGATGTGGGGATATGATAGATGGGGTGAAAAAGAAATGTGTGAGACAGAAAATGAAGAAAAGTGCCATCCTGTTAGTACAAATGATTCTACCCTGGGCTGAAGAGGGCAGGAGAGAATGACAGACAAGTGCTCAACCAGAGTTGAAAGGCAAATCTGAACTGGAGGAAAAAGGAGGGAGTGATTCTTCAGTAAAGGAAAAAAAGATTAAGATCTGACCTAGATACCAAGATCATTCCCATCTTGCCCCCCATTTGCTAGGTCAGGGGAGGTAACGAGGAGAACAAGACATCCCTCGGACTGCTACAAAATTCCTCCAAGGTTTTGTGCCCACATAAAGAGGGTCACCAGGAAACACAAGGTAGCTGTGCTGCACCACGTGTGAGCAGGAGACTGCCTGGGTACTGGGTCAGGTTCAGGGGGTCTAAACCTGTTCACTGTGTGTCCCCATTCCTCAGCTCCTCACAACATCAGGTAAAAGCCAGCAGGCAGAGGATGGTGTGTGTGGAACCACGGGTGACTGTTCTGTCAGCCTGTAAGTGAGAGGCTTTTACTCAATGCTGGCTTAACTGCAGCACCTCAGCTCCCACCGTGCTCAGGATCTGACCTGCTCAGCTCTTTTCATGTGCTTTTCCCCTGCCTGGAAAGGGTCAGGCTCTTGCTGTTGCCCGTTTCAAAATAAGGGTGTGTAGCTCAGCTGAACAATGTACTCTAATGACAAACTGCCAGTGGGTGATGAGTTTAAAAATACTGAGAGATATGATGAGAAACAGCAGAAGAATAGAACTAGGAGTAATAAAATGAGGTTGATAAAGGAAGAGTCACCTGAAAATTCTCCTGGGAGGTCTGATATACTGAGGCATGGCCTCCTGGATATATGTGAGCCTTCCTATGAAACCATTTATAAATTATATGAACTGTTTGCTTTTAAAAGCCTCGTAGCAGAGACCACCATCCATATCATGTCATCTGTTAGCTTTTGATATTTCCAGCCTCTTTTCTTTGCCTGTTGCCAGTACGCTGATCACAAGGCTTTCTTATACTGATGAGTTATCTAGTCTTATCTGGCCCAGAAAGGCTTGCTCTGTATGGAGCTTATCCACAAGAAATTAAAAAAAAAAAATTATTGCTCAAAATTCAAACCATCTTACTTGGCCTTAGCTATTATGTTTGTATCCTGGACTTGAGGGAAAATTTTATGTGTGCTCAAAGTGACAGCTAAATTCCAGTTTAATTTTAAAAAGTGACTTGGATACCTTATTCATGGTGAATTCAACCCATTTGAATTTGGGTCTGTTTAAATTCTGGACAAGGCTTGGATCACATACACCTCCAGGCTTGGGGCTCTGATTGTAACTGAATCCAGGCCTTTGTGCTAAAACTCTCTGGTGTGAACTGTGAAGGAAAAACATGCACATGGACACTGTTGATAAAACCTTTGGGTACTTGAGGGAGATCTATTTCAGTAATGTTAGGGTTTTTTCATGCAAAAACATTTTACATTTGTTTTTCACTGGTCTTTAGAGACTGACAGTGAACACAAACCCTGACACATACCACAGAAAAATAAACCTTTTATCTGCTGGGGTTCTTTTAAAACATGACACACAACGCTCTTTACCATTCCAGAATTAGAGAAAGCATTAATTCGATCCATTTAAGTGATGAATGCCCAAAAAATGAAACCTTTTTTTTCTGGAATGATGACCTTGGGCAGATTAGAGCAGCTAGGTAAGAAATCCAGCAAGTATTTATCAAAGGCTTCTAAGACAGTGCAAACTCCAGTGAGTTCAAAAGCAAGAGACTTTCAGTCTTCATACAACTGACAGGGTCATAACGTTTCAAGAATGCCAGGAATCCATGTGGCTGTTCCATTAAACACCCCTGATTAGTGAACGTGCTGATAAACTTAGAGAGTCAGAGGTCAACATTTCGGAGCCCAAGGTACCCCAGGTATCTGAAAAAGTCTCCAGAATTCCCGTGCCTCTCGCCCAGTTAACCCCTTCCATCACTGCACCCATGGAGGCTTAAAAATGGGAAGAGTGTCTCACATGCAGCATTTTCCAGACAATTCTGCAGAGGTGTTGAGTTATTCTGAAAACTACAGAAAAATTACCTGAGGCACCTCCCATGGAAGTGTTCAAGACAGCTGGCTGCTCTTTGATTTCAGCTCGAGCTCAGAGTTGGTAAATGTGTAAAACCCCGTGTTGCACTGGCTCATCCAGCCTCTCTCCCTCAACTCCAGGTGATACCACGACAGCAGCAGGCTGTGCATTAAAATCCCTCCAGAGCTATCACATTGCAAACACGACAGTGCTTTCAAAATACTCAGGACCAGTCACACCACCCTGTCACAGCACTGAGCTCTCCACTCTGCTCAGGTTTTGTTGCAAGAGCTACAGCTCTTACTCCTGCCAAGTGCCTGTGGCAGGCAATTGGGAAATCTGTGAAAATATGGGCTGTGTGCCTGAGCGTGGCTTTTGCAGGGCATTGGTTTAACTGCAGCACAATCAGGAGGGTCCCAGGAAGGCTGAATTATCCCAGCAGTTCCCCTGGGTGTTAGCCCATTTTCCAGGCAATTGCCCTAACTGGCAAGGCCCCTCCATGGACGTTGCTTGTGCCTCAGTGTCCCAGGCAGAGATGCAGGGTTTAACTGGTGCTGCGATATATGGCTTTTCATTCCACGCGCTGATTATGAGCTGCTGGAGGCATTAAGCATTCGTGTCTGCTGAGGGCCACAGCGTGACCCCATCAGTTTCTTTGAAAATCAATAGGAAAAATGTTGGAGAATGCAAAGGAAGCAGGAACAGTCAAAGTAAAGACAAGTGATGTCCTGTAATGGCTGTAATGATTCTGAAACACGCAAGGTCACAGATAATCAGGAATCTAATTCTCCTTTGAAAGAATCTGTCAAGTTACTTCCCTACCTCAAAAACAACTGCTGATTGATGTTATTTATGGGCTAACAAACTCATTGAAGGCAGTCTGAATGGAGGTTCTACAGCCTTTACTATCCAGGTGGAGTTAGGTAGCCTCAGCTGTAGAAAAAAAAACAGGTAAAGAGGTTTTCGTTGTGGTAGTAAAACACATGGATAGGATGAGTTTCAAAAAGTGCCAACACTGCTGCAAGCCAGAGCCACAACACAGCAATTCTGTTAATCAAACTCTCTGCAGTTTGGGCTTGAGAGATCTCCCCAATTAGCTGCTTCACTAAGTGCTGCAGTAGTTCAGAATTGTTGTGAAGTGGGGAGAAAAGACCCAGGAAGGATGGGGGTGCCTTGGGACTGGACAGAATTGCACAGAGAGGTCAGGGCTGGGCAGGCACTGACATGAGCCTTACAGGAGGAACCAATATTTGGGGCTCTTTGTCAGTGTATATTGCTCAGTGTAGATTGCAGGTAACACTTCAGGAAGAGGACATTGAGCTCTGCAGGTTGTCCCTGGGAAGATTTTGAAGCCAGTTTGTACCAGCATACACCAACGTGCTAGCTAGAGCTGCAAAGCAGGACAGTCTCTATCTAACACTAAATGTCAGACCCCTTCCTCTCTACCACAGTTCTACCCAGCTGCTTTTTGGTTTTACTTCAAATTGTAAAGAGCAAGGGCAGAGCTGTTTCCTGTAGGAATGAAATAAAAGGTTTTATAACAAGCAACTGGGTTGGTTGACAAGAGGGGGTCTTTTCCCTGGATTGTGTATGTGCTTCGAGCTGGTGAGGGAGCTATGGCATGGATCCAGATCCGAAGCAACCTCCAAACAGTAGAGGTGCAAGGCAAATTTGGACTTCAGCACAAGCGTGGGTGTCAGCTCAAAAATGTATAATGCAAAATCAACTCACAGCTCAAAGGCCAGGGCCACAAGCAAGGAAGCAGCAACACCACAACTCACAAATCTTGGGATTAGGCTAGATGGCAAAGTCAGCCAGCAGAAGGAAGAGGCCATATGAACCTCTCATGTAGGCATAATTTAAAATACATTGTAATTGTGACCTGCATTCTAAGAGGTTTCTTGTAATGAGGGGTCTTAGAGTTTGTTAGGTTGGGTTGTTTTTTTTTTAAAGCTGGTCCTTAATTTTTTTCACAGCCACTTCAACCTCAGCAAGCTCCTAGACCCGAGGGGAGATGAGTGATCCTTTCCAAAGAAAGAGCAGTGTAGCTACACTTGTTTTGAACATTTTAACTTCAAAGATGTGGGGTAGAGAAAGACCATAAGAAAATGTTATTGCAACAAGAAGGAGAGAACATATGAAAATATGTGATGAGTGATATGTGAAACTCAGGCAAAGATGAGATTTTGGCTGGCTACAGCTGGGTTCAGCTGACCCTTAGCACTGAGGATTCAATGCAATTCAAAGAAGAAATTCCAAATTCCAAACACAATAAAAACCGTTGTTCAAAATGAAGTTACTTCTGCAAAGTGACAGGCAAGAATTTACCTCACCCCTAATTTACACCACTTGGATGTTTAGAAAGCAGAGACATGAACAGTGAGATAGACAGTAAACATTGCAATGTCTAAACCTCCCCGTATGGTTATGAATTACAAATTACGTATTTGCTCACATCCAGGTACTATTTTTTGGCAGTGAGGTTGTTCACGGCATGCTATTCTGTTATCTAGATTTTCCTATCACTTGAACAAGAACTTTGAAACTGCAAATATGGTCAATACCCAGGGCAGGCACAGCATGGCCAGAGAACATGAGAGTCTGTTCTGCCAGAGCAGTGCTGGAGTTCTGACAGGACAACTGTCAACAGTCAAGATCCAATGATGTGTTGTGTCACGTGTGTGTGCATGTGTCCCAGCAATATCCTATTTCTTCAGCATTCACCCTTTTCTGTTCCTCCTATTATTCAAAGATTAAAAAAAAAAAAAAATCTTGTAAGGGCACAAGCATAACTTTCAATCCAGCACAAAACACTTCAAGTGCTGGTCATGCTCTGTACGAGGCAGACTTCGTCTCCTTCTTCCCAGCACTGAAGTATCTGGAGCCCAGATTTGTAGTCAAGATTTCAGGCACAATTTTGTGGCCTCATAGTTCTTATTTCGTTTTTTAAAAGGAAAGGAAAAAAAGCTATTTTAATAATCTGACCTGCACTTTAATAATTTCTAATGTCTGTGGTATCCATCCAGATGTGGTTTTGCCTGCCTGACCCTCCTGTCAATACTTATTAATTTCATGACAATCTTTTCAAGTGTGTTTGGAAACAAACAGGGAAAAGTTACTCTAAGGTCAAGAATGAGCCCAGGGAGGTGAAACAGGAATGATCATGCTCACTACAATGGAGAGCATGATATTTCTGCAGCTTTGTCTATCTTGCACTTAAAGTGAGCTCTATGCACAGAGCAGTAAAGCTTTCCTGAAGAGGGAAGTTGCTACTCAAGTCCTGGAGGTGAGAGGAGGAACCAAGGCAAATCAGTGAGTCAGTGGCAGAACAGGGAGGTCCAGAACTTTAATCTCTCACAAGCTCTTCTGATGCACAAGTGAAACATGGATGTCTCAGTCAGGGTGAGGGCTTTGACTGCTTAAATAACCGTGCACTGGAATAACCTGGGGGATAATTGGTGTTGAAAAACTTGGAAGCCAAAAAGGCAGCAGGACTGGTGAGGCTGAAGGGTCCACAGTGTGCAGTGTGCTTAACCAGAACCGTTGCTTGCTTGATTTGATACACTTACCAAATTGATGCAAACCAAAATCTTGCTAATTATTTAAACCTAGAAACTAACTTCGTTTTCTTTGAGAAAACTGCAGGAGAGGCTGCTTACTTTGGGCTTTCATTGTTCTGGCCTGTTGGTACAGCTGGAGAGACTTCAGATCTTCAAGAGAAAAGTGGAGGAACACCAGCCAGAGCTGGATGAAGTAAAGGATGGGGAGTCAGTAGTCCTGAAGGCTGCCCCAGCTCTATGGAGAGCTGCTGTGTTGGCAAGCAGGGACTCTTCTCCCCGGAGTTTCTCCTGTGGAAATGAAGGTCCTTGCCATGGGGCTGGTGGGGGTCTTTTTGGTGCCTTCTCAATATGGTGAGAAGCACTTCTGGGCTTCTTGGGCGGCCAAGCCTGGGCTGGCAGTAGCACAGAGCGGGGAGAAGCCTCTGAGAGTTGGCGGTGATGTAAGCGGGGCTCCGCGGGGCTCCCCGGGCTGGACAGGGGGCGGGAGCCCATCCCCGGGGAGAACACTGCGGCTCGGAGCCAAGCCGGTGTACCGGGCACTGCGCCGGGGGAGCGGCCTGAGGGACGGGCGCGGTGGGACGGGTGGCAGCGGTGGCAGCGGCGGGGTGGGGTGGGTGGCAGAAGTGGGATGGGTGGGATAGGTGGCAGCGGTGACAGAGGTGGCAGAGGTAGCAGCGACGACAGCGGTGGGGTGGATGGCAGAGGTGGGACGCGTGGGAACGGTGGCAGCGGCGGGATGTGTTGCAGAGGTGTTATCGATGGGGTGTGCGGCAGCGCTGGCAGCGGTGGGATGGGTGGCAGAGCTGGGGTGTGTGGCAGAAGAGGTGGGTGTGTGGCAGAGGTGGGGTGTGTGGCAGCAGCGGGCTGTGTGGCAGCGCTGGCAGCGGTAAGATGGGCAGCAGAGGTGGCAGAGGTGTGAGCGGTGGGTGTGTGGCCCAGCGGGCTCTGTGGCAGCGCCGGCAGCGCTGGTCCCCGCCCGTCCCCGCCGAGCGCGGCCGCGCCCCGGGGCCCT
>JANPWX010000126.1:2373278-2386266 GCA_024734555.1 Trochalopteron elliotii | reverse complement strand
AGCGGGCGGGCTGAGCGGCGCTCTGTCCCCTCAGGCGCGGGAGCCGCCGCGCCCCAGCCCCAGCTCCGCCTGCCCGTCCCCGCGGCTCCGCGCCGCAGCGGCCGAAGATGAGGACTGTGCTCATGGTGGCCGAGAAGCCGTCCCTGGCGCAGTCCATCGCCAAGATCCTCTCGAGAGGTAGGGGAAGCGGGGTGCCGGTACCCGCGGCAGTGGGAGCGCTCTGCGGGCACGGCCGGAGCGCGGGGATGTGTGCGGGGTGCCGGGAGGCGTCTGCCGGGTTTGCCGTCAGTGCAGTGAGGGTGAGGAACACGCTGGGCAGCGGCTTGGTTGTCTTGGGGCCGGAGCCTCTTGGGGACGGTGACTTCGAACAGGTTCATAAAAGAACGGGATATCCCATCATGTTCTGATTCTTTTTATGGGGTGATGCCTGTTTAATCCAAGAATAAAGGAATCTGGTTTCGATATTTTGTGTAGCTCTAATGTGCCTTAGAGCATACGGTGTCTAGAAAGTGCCAATCAAGTAGCAAGTTGCTGTTCTGAGATTTTTGAGGTAAAAGTTTCATAAATCTGAAAAAGAAATTGATTGTAAGTGTGTGTTCTAGAAAACTAGCTGTATTTTTGTAAGGTTTCATTGTGGGAGGGAAAAGCTGGTGGAGATAATGGATAGTTTAATTTGAAGATGAAATAGACTTTAGGAAAGCCCTGAATTGATACTTAATGATGTAAAAGTTTGATCAAGAAGTAGAAATTTGTGATCAGGAAGACCTAGCTGTAAGATCTAATGAAAGGGGGATGTAATTTCACACAAAATGATTTGTTTCAATAGCTGGGGTTTTTTTTTCACCTCGTTAATATTTATGCTCCTGCTTTCACAGGGAACATGTCCTCTCGCAAGGGACTCAACGGTGCGTGCTCTGTGCACGAGTACACCGGGTCCTTCATAGGACAGAGCACCCACTTCAAGATGACATCGGTGTGTGGTCACGTCATGACTTTGGATTTCATAGGTATTTGCCTGCTCATCAGATGTTTTAATTAATACAGCTTGTAGAGCTGCCAGCTCCTTCAGAAAAAGCTAAGAGGTCCCTTGGTATACAGTAAAGCAAGATGTGTTAGGGTAGAAAATTCTCCATACAAATTTTGAAAGCCAAGTGTTTTGCAAAGTAAAGCTGTTTGTTTTATAACTATTCCTTCAGAGCTCCACTTAATATACTTTTGCTTTTCAGGAAAATATAACAGCTGGGACAAAGTGGATCCAGCAGAACTTTTTAGCAAAGCTCCCACAGAAAAGAAAGAAGCTAATCCCAAACTGACCATGGTGAAGTTTTTACAGGTATTCTTTCTTACCAGTAATATTTAGAGTTATCATTTTCTATGTTCCTAAGTAGGAATTCTTCCAGGGAGTAGCTTTTTGTCACAGTTAGATCTATTTTATTAACATAGGATAAAGAATATTTTATTTTTGCTGGTTCTTACACTGTCTGAAATCTTTATTAAATTCACTTTTGCCATTGCCTTCTGAGTTTTTTGACAATTGATATCCTGCTTCTCAGAATTGGAGGATTGGATGCAAGTTTACCTTTAATAGCAAGTGCAAGGCACAGCTTATAAGTGCCTTCTTTAAAATAAGTCCGTGTTGGTTACTGTTCACATTTCACACACCCTGTTTAAACCAGAAAAGGAAATATACAGGTAGAGAGGGAGGAGGTGTCTTTTTGAGTTGCTGAAGAAGTGTGCTCATTTTTCTCACAGGTGGAGGGAAGAGGCTGTGATTGTATTGTCTTGTGGTTGGATTGCGATAAGGAAGGAGAAAACATCTGTTTTGAAGTAAGATTTCCATTTTTAAGACTCACAATACCATAATATATGTCTGACAAGACTATCAATACACTCTTTTATGAGTATACAGTAAAATTCAAACTAAAGTTGAATGAAGTTTTAAAGGCATAGAGGGCCTTGGAAAAACTCACATGCTTTGAACGCTGTAAGATGTCAGTTAAAGAGTATCAATAAATTTCAGAGGTGTTGCTCATCTCAGATGAACAGTCAGGCCTCTCAAATGTTACAACATTCCAGTGCTTCAAGAATTGGTCTCTATTCCACAGCTGGAGTAGTTATTTTTATGTCCTTATAAAACTTAATCTCTGTTATCTTTCTTTTATTAAGCAATTAGATGCTTTAGAGCACAGAAGCTGCTTATAAGTGTAGGCTTACTGCAGAAATTTGGCCTCTGCACATAAAAAGCATAGAACTAAAACTTTGCTAAGATTTTTTTTAACATCCTATTCCCAGAAGTCTACATGAAGAGTATTTGTTTGGGGATATTCTTTAGTTTAAAGGAACACGTTTCATCAAGTGATTATTTTAAGTTCTTTACATACCCCTGTATCATTCATTACTTGTGCCTTAGCAATGAGTAGAATAAACCCAGATAGACACTGGTTCACCAAAAGGTGCTGCAGCTGCACTGGTGAATGTCTTTGCCCTTAGCCAAAAATACTGGTTTGCTCCCAGCAGTTGCTGTATATTAAATAAACCCTTCAGTTTTGTTTATTCTTCATATGCTTTTGAGCAGATGGGTAAATACTGCTCTGGCTTATCAGTTAATGTATTGGCATGACATCCTGCTGAGTTAAGAAAGCAGTGACACAGAAACTAGTATTTTGTAGGGAGTGGTTTTTTTATCTTTAGAGAGAAAGCCTTTATCTTTCAAATCCTCTTTAACTGCGCTTCTGATTTTCCTTAGGTTCTTGATGCTGTTCTTCCTGTGATGAACAAACCTCGTGGCACGGAGAGGACGATTTACAGAGCTAAATTCAGCTCCATCACCGACACAGACATCTGCAATGCCATGAATCACTTGGGAGAGCCCAATCGCAACGAGGCTCTGTCTGTGGATGCCCGCCAGGAGCTGGATCTGAGGATTGGCTGTGCCTTCACCAGGTGACAGCTCAGACTGCAGAGGCTTTTGTGAAAGGTTCAGGAGTGAATGGCTCTGTGCCCTCATGGTTTAACCCCAGCCAAGCCCCACACAGCCACTCACTGCCTCCCCACCACTGGGGTAGGGGAGAGTTCTGGGTAGGTAGAAGTGGGAAAACTCAAGGCTTAGAGATAAAAACAGTTTAATAGGTGAACAAAAGCTGCACACACAGGCAAAGCAAAATAAGGAATTAATTCCCTGCTTCCCAGGGGCAGGCAGGTGTTCAGCCATGGCCAGGAAAGCTGGGCTCCATCAGCCGTTATGTTTACTTGAGAAAACCAGTACCATCACCCGAAGTGTTCCCCCCTTCCTCCTCATTGCCCCAGCTGAGCATGATGTCACATGGTCTGGAATATCCCTTTGGTCAGCTGGGATCAGCTGTCCTGGCTGTGTCCCCTCCCAGCTCCTTGTGAGGCAAAATGATTATGTCTTCATTAGCTGTAAGAGATGGTGCTTCTCAGAATGCTTTTTTCCTAATGCCTGAATGATATTATAGATTACTCATATTTTGTGCATGTATGATAACGAAAACTGCTTTTCATGGGAATGAGGATATTAATGTGTATATTCCTCATTTGTTTTCCCCCCTCTCCCTTCTCTTAGGTTCCAGACTAAATATTTTCAGGGGAAATATGGGAATTTAGACAGCTCCCTCATCTCCTTTGGGCCATGTCAGACCCCAACACTTGGATTCTGTGTTGAGAGGCATGACAAAATCCAGTCATTTAAGCCTGAGACGTACTGGGTGTTGCAAGCTAAAGTAAGTTTTACAGTACTCATTTTTACAAAAAAAATGCATTTGTATTTTGTTCATTCATAAATTTTTAGCTGCTGACAAGAATTCACAATGCCTATAGTTTACTCATGTGCTCTCATTCTGTTCACATGTGTGTCACCACTCTCAAGAACAGATTCCAGGATGTCAGTTTTGTATTAAAGTGCTTATTGTCTGCTGCTTATAAGAATTCTTCAGTGCTAATCATCTAAGCTCAGATTCAGCCAAAAAGACTATTTAAATGGTTCTCTTTTGTTCCCTGGGGTCCTTGGACTGACTGTTGTTAATTTGAATCCAGGAATTAATTAGCCTGCCAACAAACATTGGCATTGCTGAGTATTGGAATTTTAAAGCAAATAAAATGCTCATTGTGTTAATTGGCAATTGAGTCCTCAGAGTACTTTGGCAGCTTAGAGTAGTTTTACAGCCTCGCTGCTGTCCAAACTCTTGAGAGCAAACCAACAGGTTTTATGGCTTGTGATCACGAGGATTTTATAAACAAATAAGGGGTTCCTTATTGGTAAAAAGTTGCCATTTTTGTATTTTAAAAGTAAAAAAAAATCCTTTTCAAAAGCCCTCCCCAAAAAGAGCACAACTGCATGTTTGAGCACTGGTGTTCTGGTGTGGGTTTTTTCCCAAATTTGTCCTAACAAATCCTGTCCTAGGATTTGCTTGCTGGACTCTTGTTGGGAATATGCATTCTCACACTTCTAGGAGTAAAGTTGGTGGGAATTATTTTTTTTTTTTTGTCCAATAGGTGAACCCTGAAAAAGAAAGTTCTCTCACTTTGGATTGGGATAGAGTGAGGGTGTTTGATCGTGAGGTTGCTCAAATGTTCCTGAATATAACAAAGATGGCAAAAGAAGCTAAGGTAAGAATATTTACCCAGTGCCAGTAGATCCATATTTCATATAAAGGAAATGCAATTTAATTTTTCATTTGCTGCATATTGAGGCTTTCGGTTGTTTTTGTTAAAGAGTGTAGAATATCTGTATTTTGGTTTTTACTTCATTCAGCTTTGTGTAAATGAGAATAAAAGGCAAGAGATTTTTTTATTGTTGATTGTACTGTCCTGATGTGGTCATCTCAGCAGAAGCCTCTTCTTAATATTGACTTTGGAAATGCTCATCACTCATGATAGGAACTCTTCATTACTAAACCTGCTAGGAAATACTGTTCAGATGTCTCCAAGCAGACCTCTTATTTCCCATGAGACATTGAATAAATTGGAATTTAATTATGTGTAGGGCAATATTCCTGCAGTTAAATATTTAATCATGTGTACAGTACACTCTTTATAGCCAATTAACTTATAACTCTGCTCTGTTCAATACTTGTTTGACAGTGTGTTTGGATTTAAGTGCTTATAGACATGAAGGTTCAAAGACTGCTTGAAGCTTTTAAAAATCTGCATTCTTGTAGTTAGGACTGTTGCTTGGAATGAGCACTAAATCCCTGTAGCACTGAAAGTGGCTGCTGCTGAAGTAAGTGGGAAGTAAAGACAGCAATAAGCTGCCTTGCTGTGTTCCCAGTTAGATATAGATCTGATCTAGTCCTGGCACAAAGGGACTTTCAGACTTTAATTTTAGAACGTGATAAAATTATCTCCAGTCAGATTTTCTAAAGTAAAAATATATTGGCAGTTACTGTTTTAAGAGAACAAAGCAGATGTGATAAGAATAGACAATGGTAGGTATGATACATATTTATAGACGTGATTAAAATTATGCATTTACCAAATGTTAGAACTCCTACTGTGAAAATGCTGTTTTCCAGGTAGAATCTGTGAGTAAAAAAGAGAAGGTGAAGCAGAGACCACTGGCTCTGAACACAGTAGAAATGCTCCGAGTGGCCAGTGCTGCTTTAGGTGGGTACAAAAGTTCAGATTTTCACACTGTTTTAAAGCAAAATATTTTGGCCTCTCGAAACAAATAGTACATAATTTTGGGCAAAGGATCAAGTTTAGAAAGCTGCTTGTCAAAAGTGAAACGTTTGGCAAGATCAAGATGAAAAAGGTCTTACGGCAAGGATAAACCATAATTTATTTAAGTACTTGGGTAAGGTGTACATCCAGATGCAGCAAACCATAATCACAGGGATGTGTATATGCTTTTTGTTTTCTCCTGTCCCCTCTCAGGAATGGGTCCTCAACATGCCATGCAAATAGCAGAGCGTCTTTACACTCAGGGTTATATCAGCTACCCTCGAACAGAAACTACCCATTATCCAGAAAACTTTGACCTGAAAGGATGTTTGAGACAACAAGCCAATAATCCTTACTGGGCAGAAACTGTGAGTACATGAAGCAAAAGCTGTACTGTTGTTCTCTAGTCTGCTTTAGATTAGATCTTGCTTGGTGTATTATAACCTATAGGCCTTCAGAAACTTTAAATATCTCTAGTTTCTTTTATTTGTGTTGTACTGTTATGGATTTGATCTGAGTAAGCCAGTTCTTTCTTCACTCAGGTAAAAGCATTGCTATCAGAAGGCATCAATCGTCCAAGGAAAGGCCATGATGCAGGAGACCATCCTCCCATCACCCCAATGAGAGCTGCAACAGAAGCAGAATTAGGTACAGGCAAATTTGGGAGTGTTGGGACACTGTGTGAAGAAATCAGTCCCTTGAGGTGCAAGGTGCCACTTTCAAAATCACTGGGTTTCAACAAAAAATAAAATTATTTGAATGGCAAGAAGCGAAGAAAGAGCAAACTTGATCCTCATTGAAACTTCTGGTGACAGTGAAGTTCAGAGTTGCTTCAGCAATTGATCTTTGGGACTATGGTACTGCCAAGAAAAAGAAAACAACTTAATGCCTATGTTTCTAGGAGAAAATTGTCCCAGATTACTAGCTTCCAGGTACTGAAATTTGATTATATTTTATGGCTGAGGTGTTGTTTGTCCCCAGGTGGAGACGGGTGGCGACTGTACGAGTACATCACTCGGCACTTCATTGCCACTGTCAGTGCTGACTGCAAGTACCTGCAAACCACCATTTCCTTCAGTATTGGCCCTGAAAGATTTACTTGTGTTGGAAAGGTGGTAACTTCACCAGGTAAGACAAATCAGGAGTAAGTGTTAGCTGCAGATTAAATTTTTTTACCCATTAATACTCTGAATGGATATGAAAGTGAAGCTAAATCTTGTCCTAATTTTTGTACTTCCATTATGATAGAAAAAGTGTTATTTTTCATGTAGCAGTCTCAAAGATTTAATGGCACGTTTGCCAGTGTGAAGACCAGCCTTTTTACAAACAGTAAATGCCTTTTGGGGAATAAATTACACAAAGGCAGAAGTTTTTTCTTGGGCCTCTGTAAAAAGAATGTGGCAGCACTACTGAGACTTTTATGGTAAACTGGCAAGTTGTTTGTTTCTTTACCTACAGGGTTCACAGAAATTATGCCGTGGCACAGCATCCCATTAGAAGAGAGCCTTCCCCACTGTGAGAAAGGAGATCTTTTTCCAATTGGTGAAATAAAGTTGCTGGAAAAGCAAACCAGCCCTCCTGATTACCTGACAGAAGCAGAACTGATCACTCTGATGGAAAAGCATGGCATTGGTAGGATCTTGCTTAACTTACATTGTTCTGCAGTACATCCACCAAGAGTGCAAAGAGTCTGAGTCACTCCTCTGCACTGTCTCTGTCAGTAATGATCTCAGCATTCATTGGTATATGTGCAGTGATCATCTCTTCCCCTTCAAACCACCACGCCTGTAGCTCCCCTCAGCAGATGGTAGATTGTTTCTTCCCCCACGTTCCTTTCCCTGTCTTATCCTTATTTTTAGTAGTTTCTGGTTTCTGGCCAAAGCAGTATCCTTTCATAACACTTCTCTGTCACAAAGAGCTGATGTGTGGAAGGAAGCACCTCACTGTTCTTAGGAATGATTTTTGTCTTTACAGCTTGCTTTAGCTTACTCTCTTCAGTAATCCTTCTGTATCTTATTATACAATTTACCACAATTCTACTTTCCTTTATCAATCTGACTTGTTTCTTTTAATGTATTTTCATGAATTTGCCCCATCAGAACAAACACAGTCTTTTACTCTACTGTGTTTTTCCAGAGTGAATAACTGTGAGGAATAGATGTCTTCCCAATAGTAATTTCTTGGAAGACATGAAAGGATTAAGGTTAAACCATATGTTTCAGACTTATCCAAATTGCAAAGGAACATCAGAGTTATTGAGAGAGAGAAGTTATGCACTGGAAGTTGGGTGACAGTAAGAAGGTGTCTGATTTTAAGCAGTCTTAGGAGCCCTTTAATTTGACATTAAACCAGAGAAGCCAGAAGTGAGTCATTTGATGAAAACTCTATTTTGTTCAGGGTGGATATATTGTTTTCCTTTGTGTGGCAGGAACTGATGCCAGTATTCCAGTCCACATTAACAACATTTGCCAGCGAAACTATGTCACAGTGGAGAGTGGTCGAAGACTAAAGCCTACAAACCTTGGCATTGTTCTGGTTCATGGTTATTACAAAATAGGTCAGTTAAATGTTCTTCCCTTTCCATTCTCTTACCTTCCTTTCCCTTTACTGTATCAAAGGTTGATGTCAATGTGTATGTAACATTTCTATCTCAAATAATGCTTATTTTGCTATCAGTTTATGTGTGAACAGTTTCCTACCTCCATTTCTGACCTTTCATTGCTGCTGTCTCTGGTTTCCTGTTAGATGCAGAACTGGTTCTTCCTACAATCCGCAGTGCTGTAGAGAAGCAACTCAACTTAATAGCTCTGGGTAAAGCAAATTATCATCAGGTCCTGGAGCACACCCTTGACATTTTCAAAAGGAAATTTCACTATTTTGTGGATTCTATTGCAGGTAAAACTTTCTACATGTGACGTTCCCTACAATTACTTAGTTGTTGCATAGAAAATACTTACATATTAGGCTCCTTTCAGAGGTTTAGGCTTTCTGAAATGTTGTGCCAGGAGTGGAGGTTTCCAGTCAAATTAATTTGCCCTCCAAAGGGAGGTGAACTGAATCATGTCTCCAAAACTCTGCTTCAAGTTTATTTTGTGCCTGTGCAGTGGTGAGTTTTTGAAAACTTGAGATCAGCTGAACCAGTGTGTTTGTGTGTGCTCAGTGCAAAATACTGTGTATTTGTCTTTGTAGACACTGTGAAGAGCACTGTGAGTAAAATACTTTAATTCTCACTTCTTCACAGGTCTGTAGATGATTTTGTGCAAAGTTTCCTCTTAAGAACTAGAATTCTAACATAAGTGTGCTTATTCTTTTTGCAGGTATGGATGAACTGATGGAAGTGTCCTTTTCACCCTTGGCTGCCACAGGCAAGCCCCTTTCCCGCTGTGGTAAATGCCATCGTTTCATGAAGTATATTCAGGTCAGTTTACCTCATTCTTGGAATTTGAATTTCACTTGCTGAGGGGCATTGAGTATAAACGTATTTTCTGTTGTTGAACTTGGGTTCAAATGTGATGACCACATTTGAGAGTGACTTTCTAAAACAAAAAGGCTGATTGGGTTTTGCCTTGGGGAGCAAACCAGACAGCAGCTCCAGTTTAAACTCTGTTGACCCTGCAGTTGCTCAGGAGATTTGTGTTCTGTTTCCAGGCCAAGCCCAGTCGCCTGCACTGCTCTCACTGTGATGACACCTACAGTCTCCCCCAGAATGGTACCATTAAACTCTACAAGGAGTTGCGTTGTCCCCTGGATGACTTTGAGCTGGTGCTGTGGTCATCTGGATCCAGAGGAAAGAGCTATCCACTGTGTCCATACTGTTACAACCATCCTCCATTCAGGGACATGAAGAAAGGTAGGAGTTCTGCAAACACGCAGCTATCATCCTCACTTGAAATAGATTAAGAACAGTCTATACAATGGGCTTTTTAGGAGTTTTAAAAGCAGTGTTGCTTAGTATAAAATGCTCTTCAAATTAGACTCTAGATACCTAAAATTCATGTTGAACTTACTGGCCAAAATTTATTAGTTAACAAATATTTGAATTTTTTTTTCCACAGAAGAAGTAAGAAAATAATTTCCCTAGTAAGCAAATAATGCACTGTAGGTGACCTTCACAACACTCAGCATGCAGTGAAAAACACCAAGATACTGATGCCTTGCAAATTTGAGTAGGCTTGGATAGGAGTATAAACAAACACCAGGTCTTGGGGATGTTTTGATAGAGATAAATGGTGTGTCAAAAGCTGTAGAAGGATATAAGAAGAAGTTGCAGTTAGTTTAGTAACTGTGGGACTGAAACTTAAGACTGAAACTTACTTTAAAGTAGTGCACTGAAGCTTTTTTTGCATCTTTTTATTACCATCTTTTAATTAAAATTATCTTGGACTAACAGTGAGTAGTTCAAGTATAAAATAACAGATAAGCTGGAGCCATACATTTAATTGAAAACATAATGAATTTTAATCACTAATCTGTCTAAAGTGCCTGTACTGTACAGTGGCAGTATATGGCAATTCTGAAAACCATTATAGAAAAATTTTTCAGCAGGGGATTAGTCTGAAACTGTGAAGAGGCACGTTGCCATTTTGGGAGCAGTTCCATTCTTCAGTGATTTAGAAAATCTCCAGTATGCAGAAGTGTCTCTGGCTCCTGTCTCACTTCCTTTAAACTGGGTGGTGTGAGCAGTGAGGTAAAGGGCAGCATGGTTTCGCTCCTCTTCCCCAGGAATGGGCTGTAATGAGTGCACCCACCCCACGTGCCAGCATTCCCTCAGCATGCTTGGAATTGGGCAGTGCGTGGAGTGTGAGAACGGCGTTCTGGTGCTGGACTCGACGTCGGGGCCCAAGTGGAAGATGGCCTGCAACAAATGCAACGTGATCGTGCACTTCTTCGAGAACGCCCACAAGGTGCGGGTGTCGCCCGAGACGTGCGAGCTGTGTGAGGCGGCGCTGGTGGACGTGGATTTTAACAAAGCCAAATCCCCCTTGCCTGGCGATGAGACCCAGCATTCGGGCTGCGTGTTCTGTGACCCCGTGTTTCAGGACCTGGTGGAGCTGAAGCACGCGGCCATGAGGCACCCCATGCACCGCGGGGGACAGGGGAAGAGGCAAGGGCGGGGAAGGGGCAAAGGCCGCAGACCTGGAGGAAGACTCAACCCAAAGAAACCCAAGGACAAAATGGCAGCTCTGGCTGCTTACTTTGTATAATGGGCACACAACAGGAAAATAAACTTCTTATAAAAATGGGTTTCTCTTTGAGTGCATTTTTAAGCATCTTTGATCTTTCCTGTTCTTAGAACAGTTAAACACCTTAGGTTGCTCCCAAAACAAACTATTCTGGATGACCCATCAGTAACTGAGTAAGCCTTGAAGCTTTTAATTGGGATTCATTGATACAATTAGAGCTCACAAACAGTAGGGAGACTCAAGAAGTGTACTTGGACTGTTAACTGTGGCTAAGAGAAAGGAAATGGAATTTGTCTCTTCTGACATTTCTGGGGCCTTTGTCAGCAATGCAAGTGCCAGGAATGTAAGAACTGATTAAGATCAGTGTTACACTGCCATAGTCTTTAAGTGTGGCATGAGGCTTGCTTCATCTGACTTTGAATCTTCAAAAATAAGAAATGATTAGTAGCTGTCAGATTTTTAAATTACATCTGCAATAGCAAGATGTCTTCAAGTCTGTCATTCTGCTGCATAAGTGAACAATACCAACAGACATACAAAATGGAAATTATAAATGTGAAGGGCAGTGTCTGCCTTGAGCAGTGATTCCCAAATTATGGCCTGTTCAGACAAGTTGGTATCTCATGGTCAGTGGGTCCCAGTTAAATAAGACCTCCCTCCTGCTGCTGGAAGACAGATTGAGTATCTATGCTAGTTTATTCCTCTGTGGTCACACAGATCGTATCTGACAAAATACAGTTTGTCCTGTCTGTTCCCCGAATTGTCATTGCAGTGTTGGTTAGTTTTGCTGTCAAAAGGAAGGTGTCCTCATGCTTTTGTGTGGAGCTGTATGTAACCACTGCAGCACTGGGTGCCACATTGCAAAATCTCATTATACAAATATATAATACTCTCCCTTTTCCTTCTATGTGCTTATGGCTGAGCATGTCTGGTCATCTGGTCAAGTACAGTTTGTGTCATCTGTAGCCCCAAAACAGTTTCAGCACTAGTTGTGGTCAGATGGGAGGTGCAAAGGCTGCTGCATTTCAACACAGAATGTGCAGAGAGCGACCTGACATGGGATGCAGTGGCAACAGAGGAAAGACAAGTCCCTACAAAGGTAAGTTACAACTCTGCTGTTTTAGTTGGCACAGTGTGTGCTTGTGTGAACCAGAGAACACAGCCCAAATACCACAGCACCAAGCCTGTTCCTCTGATCAAATGTTTGTTTATACAGTTACAGCTCAAACATGAGCTATGTTTTAACAGTACTGCTTAGAAGATGCAGCCATAGGTAAAAGGTATTTTTTCTGTAGTTCTTTTTAGTTCTTTCTGGTAAAAGCAGGCCAGAGCAAATAGCTTCTTTTCATGAAGAACCATGACATTGTTTTAAAAATGAAGTTGATGTGGTGCCTCAGAGCTGTAGGTCTTGGCATAAACTACAGCAGCTTCCAGGGTGCTTGTCCTGATTCAGTTGTTCAAGTCCTCTCTTACCTGTAGCCTGGTTTGTACACCAGGAACTGCTCTGAACATCCCTGTGTGCCCAACAGGCTGCTGCTGCTGGCTGGGATTTCTGTGATGCTTGGAGATGGTCCTGGAAGTGTGGGAAACCTGTCACTGGTCGTTCTCTATGGCTTCTGAGCTGAGTGGGAGTGCTTTCCTCTTCCTCCAAGTGTGGCTTTTACTTTGGTTATTTGCAGACAAACTTTTGCTTGTAAAATCTCTTTGCACCTTTCCCATTGGCATGTATCTCCATGTGTGATTTGTCAGGGTGTGTAATTGTTCATAATCTAATGTAAGTATTTTAGGATGGAAAAGCCACTCACCTGGGTCAGTACTCACCTTGAGTACTGTGAGCAGTTTTGGGCAATACAATGTAAAAAATACATTAATCTATTAGAAAGCACCCAAAGGAGAGCCACGAGGATGGGGAAGGCTCTGGAGGGGAAGCCATAGGAGGGGGGGACAATGCTGTCAGGCACATGGGTGAGATTTTTGGGATGATTCTGATGGTCCCTTTCCAACTGAGGTTATTGTAGGATTCCACGAGTGCTGAGCGCGGGGAGGGCTCAGTGAAGAGGCATCCCTGGGAAACCTTCCTGCTCCTTTCTGCCGCTTTCAGCCCTTCTCTGAAGGCAGCGGGTGTG
>JANPWX010000126.1:2328566-2372941 GCA_024734555.1 Trochalopteron elliotii | reverse complement strand
ATTTAGTATTATTCCCTTTTCTAAATTTTGGTGGCTGTTAATGGCGTGCTTCTATTCCGGCCATAGGCCTTCGGTCCCGTGCTTTCACAGTGTTGTTTGTGTGCGCTTTTTCAAAAATATTCCTCTCCCACTCTCGGTGCGGATTCGGTCACAGGGCTGCAGTTAGCGCAATAGGGCGATTTCTGTGGTGGAGAGCCAACAGCGTGAATTCAGGTCCCTCAGGGCACCTGTGTGGGTCAGCTTGGGAGTCTGGCCGGGAGGGAGTCTGTGAGGTACTTCACAGGGCTGCCAGGGGGTGAGAAGCGAGCCAGCTCCAGGGCTGTTCAGCTCCCCAGCCCTCCCGAGCTTGTGTGGCTTTCTCAAGCCGATGTTTTCTTAAAACTTCAGGAACACAGTCACACCACTGCTGGAACACACAGCTGCTCATCGGTGATGCTTCTGTCATCCCCCGTCCTTATAACCTTCATCCTGAACAGTTTGGACTTTGTCTTTAATACTAAGAATTTGAATGGGATTTACTTCTTTTGGCAAGTTAATACTTCATCAAGAACAAGTTATCTCCCACCAATTTCTTGCCCCCTGGTGCTCCACTCACTCCCTTACTGCACTTTGGCGGTAGGGCCTGTGCACTCCAGCTGTTACAAAGTTCCTACCACAATCTGCTTCACTAACCCGCTTTTGAGAGTCAACAGCAGGGATTGTGGATGGTCTAAAAGAACACGAGTGGTGATCAGACTGTACTCTGGTACTGGGGTGTGGAGGAGACTGGTTCTGGCTTGGTATATGCTGAATGTTACCTCGTTACTAGAGGAATTTGATAGGTAGTAAACATGGTTTGAATTACTTACCTTTTTAACTACCATCTGGTGAGTTTATGAACACCAAATAGATTTTTTGCTGTTGAAAGTGTATAGGTGATTCTTAGATATTTAAATTGTCTGGGAAATTTGCCTTAAAGATCTAGTTATTCCTACAAATTACAGAGATGATTATGGACATAATATCACTCACTTAAATGGTGTGCCTAAATCTGAAGCTGAGAAATGCATACCAAAGAAATACAATTTCTTAGGCTGTAGTTTAAAAAGGCTCAGATAATCATTGCATTATTTAGTTGTGCTTTGACTAAATTGCTCTTGAACAAAACACAGCTGTTGCATTCCATAGTGAGATTGCAAATTCATCACGTGCATTGAATCTTTGAACTCTGTGGAGCAAGAGTGGTTCTGGGTGAGTGCTTTGAAGAACAGGGTAATGCCAGTCTTGAACAAATACTTATCATATGGCACCCACTCTGCCACGTGGGCCAGGCTGATGCTCTCTACAATTGATCTAGAGAGAAAGGTGTGAGGCTGTGGAGTTATGGGATGTGTTACTCAAACTGCAGTGCTTTAAAAATCAGTGTTTGTGATCTGCCTATCTGCTGACGTTCTGTTGTTGTCTATTGGGCACGGTAGCAAGTGGAAACAGAAGAGGAATGATGGTTTTGCAATGCTTTCACCTCACCTGTCACTCCTGGTGTTTACACAGAGAGGAGCCTGCCAGTGTCAGAAGCTGCATTTTTCACATACCTGCCCTGCAGCCAGTTCTGGCTCCACAGCCTCTCTTGTGGAGCTGCCCAAGTACTGAGCTGGCAAGTAAAAAAAAAAAAAAAGGAAGGGAAAGACAGCTAAAAAAAGTAAAGCGGAATTGAAGTGCAACAATCTACTTATTAATTCTTCTTTTTGTGAAGTGTTTGTGAAAAACAGAAATAGATAAGAAAAGTGTTGTTATGAATTCTCATGGCTGGCTGCAGGCAGCTCTGTGTTTGGGTGAAGCTGTGAGTTTGGGTGTAATGTAGTGTACCTGAAGTGTCAATTGTAGGGATCCCTGCAGAATTATAGCTCAGTTTTGGACTCCTGTGACGAAGAGAAACCTCATCTTGCAGTTGCAAAAAGGCTGCATTTTCCTGTTGGGTAGGCTAAGTTCTTGCATGTGGAGAAAAAGACTGATACAGCCCAAGGCCAAGACAGGAATCTTATGTTTTGAAATTGCAGGCCTTCTTATAATCCCTGTGATTAGGAACTAAAACTGAAGTCTCTGATTGGGTGAGAAATTGCCAACATTACGTTTTTCTCCTCTTGTTTGCTGCTGTGGATCAATTCAAAATGCAGCTTTGAAGGCTAAATAAACTTTTCTGGTGATGTGAATCCTCAATAAAATAGATGAGGGAATAGTAAGGAAATAAGAGAAAGAAGGATGTTAAAGATTTTAAGAAATGGAAGAATAAGGGTGAGGAGTGACATTAAGAGACATTTAATGTTTGTATAAATGTTGTTGAAGATGCAGCAGTGGTGCCATATTAGTGACTGTGCAGGAGGTCACTGTAGTTGAGATCCAGTGATCTGCAGGCTGTCATGGCAGCATCCCAAACACACAGGTGGCAGCTCAGAAAAAAACACACACCCTCAAAAATCACTGTGCTATTCTACATAGCTTTAACACTGTGAAGGTGTTATTGGATGTACCTTGCTGACTCCTGGCATTGTTGCTTGATCTCTGTTTCCTGAGTGTGAGATTTCTCTAACACTCCAGCATCACAGAATGTATTTTACATGGTGATTAGTACTGATGAAGGATTTCTCTGTAGATCAAAGTGTTATTGGGAATCAAGTTTGACACTCAATTCTGCTGCTCTGCTTTTCATTTCTGTGTTGTCAGGTACTTCATTCACACATGCACAGATGTTTGGGTCATGCCCAGAAGGGCCCAAGCTAACCAAGGTCCACAGGCAGTAAAGGCCCAGAAATATCCTTGGCTCCTGAGACAACATATGGTGATGTTTAGCTTCTTCTTCCAGTTGCTTGGAGGCACAAACCTCTGTGTTAGAAGATGCAGCCATAGGTAAAAGGTTTTTTTTTCCTGTAGCTCTTTTTAGTTCTTTCTGATAAAGGCAGGCTGGAGCAAATAGCTTCTTTTCATGAAGAACCATGACATTGTTTTAAAAATGAAGTTGATGTGGTGCCTTTGCAATGAGGAATGTTGTTCCTCCACTACTGATCAGGATTTCTGTTGAGAAGAGAATGGGCCCAGAAATAACTTTGGTTCAGTCCAACAAGGAGTTTCTGAATGCTCTTGTTTCTCCAAGGCTGCACACATCTTTTTTACATGGGAGCAGCTGGATACATCAGGCTAAGCCCTGAATGTCCTAATCAAAAAGGAATTATTTTAACAAATTTCTGCAAATGCAGCTACCACAGCAAAACACCAGCTAAAACAGCAAACCATTTCATTCTCTGGCAGGCCTTGCCCCTAAATCACTAATCTGGTGAAGCTTGGCAGATATTTCTGCTTTGAATAGTTCATTTAAATCAATAGAACTGCCTGCTGCTAACTGCAGCTAAATACATACATAACATTCTGAAAAATCAGAGCAGGCTTAAGTAATCTTGTTTTTCAGAATTTTAATTAACATACACTTTTGGGTAATAGCTGTGTTCTGTAAGTCTGTGTAAATAGGTGAAATTAGTTACTCCCCAAGCTTTAGAAATTAACCTGAAATATTCCTGACTTTCACTGCAACAGAACATGAGATGAAATCAGACCCCCAAATATAGAAATTTTGTCTTCCCCTTGATAGGAGCTGAAACGTGTATGGCCATCCTGTGACATATCCAAAGAACAATGTGAAATTCCTGCAGCCTTCCTGTTGGAGATTTACTACAGTAACAGTTGAGAGACTTGGGCTTCCTGTTGTGCCCTCTCCCAAGTGATCTGCTGTTGCCTCAGCATCCTGTTTTGTGTCTTTGTGCTTTACACTGTGGTGCTCACACCAAGGTGTGGCCCTGGCATCTTTATTTCCAGTATTCCCTTCTTTTAGAGTAGTTAATTCACCTATTGTGATATTTTGATGTTTTAATGTGATTTAAATATGAGGAGGAGGAAAAGAAAATCTTATCTTGCTTCTGATTTCCCAGTCTCTTTTTAAAACACTCTTTAGTCTCTTCCCCTGTGAAAATTACTTTCTACAGTGACCTCTGCTTTTAATGAATTCCCTAAAACTTTCTTTTTATTTGTAATTTGAACAATTTGATGTAATGCACTGGTACTTCTTGCTTGGGAACATGTTTGCATATTTTGCTCTCATAACCTGTGTGAGAGCCTTTCTATTGTTGTTTCAGGATAAATACTCAATTTTGAAACATGTTTAGGGCTTAATTGAAAAGTGGCTTTTGTGGAATTAAGCCTCTCCTGTTCTGCTGTGGGGTTTTTCTTCCTGCTGAGAATGAAATGGAAGTAGCAGGTGATTCTTCATTGCACATTTTGTATAAAAAACTGTTCAGTAATGACTGAAGGGCCTGAACAGATGGATTCTGGATTCTAAAGCTGCTGTTTCTGGTAGTTTCATAGGAAAAGCTGGAAAAAACTGCTTCCTGTAACCATAAGAGATGGAAATTCTGTGTGTGGCACTGTTTATGTATTTATTTTGATTCCCTCTTGTTCATCTCCTTTAATGACCTGATGTCATTAGCACAAGAAACAGCTTCCTGTGCATTGTAGGATGTCAGATGTTCTCCCCTTAATGGATATATATTTCTACTTTTCTGGCCACCATCACCCTGGGAACTCAGAGTACTGCTCTAATAAATGCTAATGCTTAAAGCTACTTGAGTGGAAACATTCTGTAGTTGATTATAAGAATAAAAAGAGAAAGGGAAATAAAAGTAGCAAATTGAGGAGAAAATACTGAATACAAGCAGCTTTTGTTTATGAGGAAACTTGTGACCCTCTATTATTTTGGCAGTGTGAGAGGATCTTTCATTTGCTGGGGAACTGCTGGCATTTGCAGATCTGCACTAAACCCTCTGCTGATAGAGCTGAAACATGCTAGAAACACACCCTGAGTCTGCAGTGGCAGAGCTGTGCTGTGTGTTACAGAGCCCATGGAGCAGATCAGGGCACATCTTCCCTTGGACTGAGGCAGCTGCAGCTGACTTATGCTAGAGCTTGTGCTGTCAGATATAGCACTTTTCTCCCCAATGTGTGTGTGTTTGCACAGTCTGAAAGGAAAAGAGGATTGGTGCTCTGGCCTGCAGTCCCACTGCTGCCTTGTTGCCATGACTTTGGTGATAATGTCTAGAAACAAAATCATGTCCCTTTTTTATTTTTAATCTAGAAGATAAGTGATCAATACTTGGCCAAGACAGTTGGTAATCTCTTGTACTCTATTTTATACAAACAGATTTCCTGTCACTACTGTGGGAGAACGTGTGTATTTGGGGTAGGGGAAATATGAATTCTTTTGCTTGCAAAATAGGTAAATAAAAATGCAGAAGGCTTTTATGTGTAAACATAGGGTGTTTTGTGTGTCCTAGAGAGGCTGTGTACTGCCCCCTAAGGTGACACAGAGCTCTCTCCTCTGCTCCCAGTGCTGAGGAGCAGCTTTTTGGGGCCTGCCATCTGCTGCACTGCTGAGTCCTCAAAGCCCCTGCAAGCTGGGCATGGAGCACTGTAGGAAGTCTGTCAGTTGTTCTCAAGTCTTTGTAAGAAGTGTAGTTGTAGCTGAGGCTCTGGCCAAGGTGTGGTGGCTTGACCTTTGATGCTCTGGATGCTTCCCCCTTACCCAAAAAGCTGTTTGCTGTTGACTTCTGAATGTACCTCTTAAACTGGAGGGGAAGAGGTGGGAGCATCTTTGAAGTGGTGATTTGTTTGCAGCACTTGCTGCAGGTGTACTGGGGATTTAATGACCCAAATAAAAACTAGCAAGAAGTTATCTTCTTGTGTTTCTGCTTCCCAAAAGAACATGAATGTTTGTTTGGGGTTTTTTCTTTCTGAAGACTGGTACTAAAAGGGTCAGTAACAGCTTTATAGTTGACCTGACGTACGTGATTACACTGTGGCTGTGGTGGTGTGACAGCTGGTCTTTTGAAATGAAATAAAATAGATGATGAAATTGTATTGCAGAAGAGAAACAAGGTGAACAAGAGAAGCAAGTTCTGGTCTGTAATTTATGCCAAATCTAAAGTATGCAAAATATCATAATTGCATTTTACTTCCGTGTGTAACTTTATTTTGGCCCAGAGATATGTGTATCAGCAGGAGCTTTGCATAGCTCCTTTTACCAGTACTGTGTGTCCAGTAGTCCAGAATCTTTCAAGGAGAAGGGTGGCCTATAAATTTAAGTGTTATCTTTATTAGAATAAGTATTGCTTTAGTCTTTAACTTACCTCTTTTTTCTGTACTCAAGTTTTTGAAATGAGTCTTGTATTTCACTGTGAGTGGCTGGAGGATACAAGCTCCATGTTCCAGCCACTGTTGATCTGACTTCAGCTGCTGGTGAATCCACAATGCCTTGTCTGCACTGTTGCAACATGCTTTAATTCTTTTTAAATATTTTTTTTTTTATTGTGGTCAAAACACACCCTTTATGTTAGCAAAGAAATAGCCTGCAGCAAAGAAATTCAAGGTCTGTTTACTACTAGCCTGTGTGTGCTGGGGCTGAGTGTTTAGTGTTGCATGTCAGAGAAATGGGGCTAATGTGTTTCTTCTAAAATTGCCCTAAAGTAGCATCCTGTGCATGTAATACACCCCACCAGCTTTCCTCTTCTTCCCAGTATAGTTGGTTTTCCACTTAGGAAACTGCTACAGTGTTCCTTCTGATTCATGGAGATTAAATTATGCTTGGTTCAGCTCATCACCAGGGTGTCTTGGGCTTCTTTGAAAGGAAGATTTTAACAATAAGTGACATTCTTCTTTGCTTACAGGAAAGGTTTGAAGTCTGCAATGGTAATTGCAGTGGGTTACTTTTGCACTGGTTGCCATAGGTACTGTGGCTGTTTCCAGATACTCTCCAGCCAAGTGAGACCTTGTAGCTCTCAACTAAAGCAGCAGTTCTTGCTCTTTTTTAATGACACATTTTGTTAACTCTTAAAGTCTCTGATTTAGAAGGTGAACTTGGAACTGGTAAGTGTTGAACCTGAATGAAAGATGCCATTCCTTGGAGCTCCATTTACTTGAGCTCAAGTGAAAACCTGTCTTGCTAATATGGTAATGCTATAATAGAGTTAATGAAGTAATTACAAATATGTTGTATTCAGAACTGAGATTGAACTAAATAGATTGGGTAATTTTTTAGACCTTTATCTTTTTTCAGTGTGTCAGAATCAATTGTTTGATGTTGTTGCTGTCTATAAAACAAAATCCCAATAAACAACCACTTTCTAATAGATTTGCAGAACTGTGGAGGGGGAGGAAATACATAGGAAGCCAAGCTGAATGAAGCATATCTGTACTGAGGAATCACTGAGTTTTCCTTTTAGGAAGTGGGTGGCAACTGGAAAAAGTTAAAGGATGTGACATAATTAAATTTTTTCTTTGTTACAGGCATCATGTAAGCAGAGGCTTATACAGAACTTGTGCATTATAGCACTTAGTAGATTTCCTTTTGTTTAAGCTGCTTTTTATGGTCCCAGTTCAGCAATCCTGGACTCTGGAAAGCAGAAATGTACGAAGTTTAAGATCATCAAAGTATTAAGCCCTCTTCTGATGGAGAGCTGTGAACCCAAGCTAGATTTGATTTTTTCCTCCAGCATAGCAGAGAAATTCTGAATGTCTGAAGCTGTGGCTCTCACTATGCAGTTAAATGCATTGCTGTTTTCTTAATGTTTCTTGCCTCTATTTATGGAGCTGAAACGTGCTTTGACTAAAGCTTCTGACTGTCAGCATCGACTACACATCTGACATTGTTTGTGGGGCTTATATTTTCATAGTCCTTTCTTTTTCTCTTATGTGAACAACAACAGGAGGAAGGTTTTGGAGGGCAGGGGGTGCCATATCTGTTTTGGATGTATTTCTTGCCTGACCTTTTAAAAGGTTGTCTGTCAGTGTCAGAGTCATTATAAGCAGGCGTTGTTACTTTAACTAAGCTAGGCAAAAAACTGAGTCCCATAAACATATTAGCCTTAAAAAAAGAAATAAAAAGCCACATTCTGTTTTCCCTTGATGTGACATGACTGCAGCTAGCACTGAAAGGACTGCAAACACATTGCCATCTATTTGAAGTACCGAAATAACTCATTAAATTGGGCCGTCAGTGCCACAGAATGTGTGGCATAAAGCAGGCCTGTGTTGGAGCCTGCTGACTGACACAATGCTTTCTGTTTGCTGCCACGGGAGGTACTCATACACGGCTGTGAGGATGTGACAAGGCCCGTCTTTCAGGAGCACAATGGCAAAATGCATTTCAGCTTGTTGTCACCGGGATCTAAAACCCCGCGGGCTTCCCCTCCCTGCCCTTCTGTGTGCACAAACCGCTCATTGCTGAGCAACATCACAGGCCAATGCTTCCACCATTTCATACTCCCCAGCAAACCAGTTTTATGCAGAACTTTCTAAATGTTTCCTGGAAAAACAAAGTCTTCTCCTTGACTTGGTGTAGGTGCCTTAATGTGGTATTTGCTTTGGTTGTGTAATCCAATACCTTGTGGGCATCAAACACTCCATGAACAATGGATAAAGTGGCTTTTTGTGGATGTTGATTCTTATTCTTCATTGTGCTCATAGAAAATGGCTAGAACATGTGGTGTGTACTGTGGCTGTTAGTGCTTGCCACAAGACTAGTGAATATAGGAGTTATTTTATAGTAGCTTCCTTTTGGAGTTGGATGGGACTTACTTGTTTACAGATTCAAAAACATTATAGCAAGTGTGTGCTTCTTCTAAAGCATTGAGTGAACAGGAGATGGTGAGCAGATCATGTAGCATTATTCTGCTAGATGCCTCCCTAAAAGGTTCATCTAAATCACAAGTCTTGGAGCCTCTTCTCATCCTAGTCTCCAGTCTCAATTCTTTGCATCTTTTTCCTGAGTGGTTTCTTTGGAAAACTTCCAGTCAGAACAAACTGAATGATAAGGGCTGGAGGTTAGCACTAAGCATGACTTTTCTTGTGAAGGGAAGGAGAGTTCCAAGTAACTTTTTTGGAGATTTGCATCTACCACAATGCTGAGATCTTGATACTGTCTGTGGTGAGATTGTTGACTGCAAACAAGAAATTCTGTGTAGTGAGTAGAAACAAAATGTGTGTTCAGAGGCTGGAATTGAAGGTAGCAGTTCCCATCTGAGAGCTCAAGAGAAAGAGGTACCATCTGTGACTGGAGTGTGAGGCAACAGTTTGAAAATATGATTCATACACTTCTTCCTCTTTACATTCTTTAGAAAGCAGTTGTCTGACTGAGGATCTTACTAAAGATTTGTGTGAATAAATATTGAACATATGGCTTGCTCTACTAGTTTACTAATGAAGTTTGTATTACTGTGTGTAATGGTTTCTAAGTCTGAGGTCACCAGCCATATGCTGCAAGGTTGTAGCTCAGTTTAAACTAATGCAGTCTATTTTGCTTTCCTTTCTTTTTCTTACCAGCAGAGATGTTTCACCACTTCTTGCAGCATCGTTGATCCATGCTGCAGTTGATGAAGTTCTCCAGACAGACTTGACTGAATTTAAGCTGCAAAATGTGGAAACAGAGGGAGAAGGAGATGAGGAAAGGTTCACCTGTAAGTATACTTCTTCTGTCTGTGGTTTTCCCAGAGGCTGTCTGTAGATGTTTCTTTCGTGGTGGGGTGCTATTGCTGCTAGCTGATTCCCCCAGACCACAGAAACATCCTGTGTGGGTCCTTCAGCTCAGCAGCTGCTGCGTGGTTCAGGCTTGGATGAAGGAAGCGTGCTCTCTGGGGTTAGGAAGATGTTTATTCAGTGCAGCCATGGGGAAGGGACTTTGCCAGAGCCCCTTCTCAGCATGGGGGAAGCATGGAGAGAGAGTGGAGAGAGTGGGTGTGGTGTGTCCCTATTTCCCAGGGCAGTCCTGGGCGGGGAAACACCCCGACCCAATGGGAAAGGAAGGGGGAGGGGTTACATCAGGAGGAACCACAGGGGCAGGAGTGGGGGGGTGGAAGGAACATACCGAGTACAGACCTAATACAAACACAAATTACAAATTGAAATTCAAAAACCTGAAACTCGCCTCGCTACAGCTGTCTTTTGAAGACTTCAGTGTTTGGAAATGTTTCCCAGATTTATTTGGTTAGGCTGCCTGAAAAGCAGCAGTGAATGGAACTTCATTTGCTTTTGCTGGGTATCTGTGGGATGAAAGGAAGCTGTGCTAGTTTTGTGGGCAACATGCAAACACAGTGTCTGGAGCCCTGACTGATCCTGTGGTTTGGCATTCTGAAAGGGGAGTGTGTGCCCTTTTCCCTTTGGTAGAGTGACCTTAGCTAATTACTCCTGTGTTTTGACATTGCCCATCACCAGTTGTTGTACAGCCAGACCAACACCTTCAATTCATCCATATAAACCATCTTGCTTTTGTCTTGGCAACCAGATTCTGGCTCCTCAACATCCTGAAACTCCAGATCTTTCTCTTGGCAAGTTGCTCGAGTCTGTCTTAATCAATTTTTTTCTTCCCACTCTCCCCTATAAAGGTGGGATGCAGAGGGAAGAAGGGCCTTGCATGTGTCTTCTACCTGATGCCTGCATTTTCTCCTGAGTTAACTGGAGAGAGAACAAACCTTGGTGACTGAGTACTGGGTTTGTGCCTTGTATAACAGATGGTCCTATTGCATTTGCGTGCTGAAGTGTTTGACATTAGACTTCACCAAACCTTCAGCCCCAGTGCCAAGAATTTAAATGGAGCAGGATGCAGGCAGAGTAGAAGATAAAAATGGAAAAGAGATGTCTTAGGCAAACCAGTCTGTTCTGTAAGGGGAAATACTCAGCCTTCCATTTCCCTGGGATGGCTTGAAAGGCAATTCAGTGTGCCCCAAACAGAGCAGTGCAACGGCCAGGACATGACACTTCCCAGAAGCCTCTTTCAGCATTCATGTCCAAGTCTGAAACAGCAGGAGGGGGAACTCAGTTAATTAAGTCATGCTGCACCCTGATTATGTCATCCCTCACCTTAATGCTTGTGGCCTTCACTCACTGCAGCTAATCTGACCTGGAGCAGGACTCTGCCTTGAGGGGGAGCTGGCAAATATGAGTTCAGTGTGACCAGGTCACTGCAGCCTCTACAGGAAAGTCAGAGGCAGCATATTGTAACTCACCTAGGATAATTACCTAGGTTTGCACAAAGCAGTTGGGAACTGTTATCAGAGCATCCTGCAGTTACTGTGCTGCAGACTCTTTGTTGAGAACCATGTAATTACCTTTGTGGTGAACTCTAGCAGTAATATAAGACATGAACTGCTGTACATTTGTGAGCCTAGCATTGTAATCTGTAGTTCTGTGTCTTATGTAAATCTTGGGCTCACAAACCAAAATGAGCCTTATCTGAATAAAAAAGAAACTATGCTTAGAAACAAGGAGTAATGAAGAACTTGATAGGACAGGGACATTTTCTTGGTCACAAGCATCTGATGTGTCTGGTTACTATATATTGGGGATATTTATAGAATATTCAGGCTGCTGTTTTACTCTGAAGGCCATAAAGATAGGACTGGAGTCTACTTTTAAGATAGTGCAGACAGAGTTGGAAAATCCTTGGATGAGTTTCATGATGAACTAGTTCACATTTTCTTACTGTTTGTTGTTGACAAATGCCCCAGAGCCCTCCCTCTTCTGATTGTTGAAACCTTTAATTTCCATTTTACATATTCCTGTCTACTTTGTTTGTTCATTCTTGTATCACCATTGCCATTTAGATAAAATTTCTATTGACCATTCATTCCCCTATCAAACAGGATGGAAATCTGTTCATTGTTCAGGTACTTGTGTTGCCTGATCTCAGCAAGGAATAGCTACATTAAAGGTGTTCATTTTTCTGCACCCTTGGACTGTGTTTGTTTTCTCCTATCTTGTAATTGCTATTACATCACTTTAACTGTACAACTGGAAGGAAAGCTGTTCCTCATGCTACAGCACAGTATGGACTCTCTTCCTGCACTGCAGTAATAAATCTGCCAAAAAAAAGCATTCTTGGAATGAAAGAGAAGTGATTATATAAAAGCAACAGTGGGGGTGTGTGCACGTGTGAGTACCACTGTTTGTGGTACACTGCAGAAGCATTTCTGCTGTTAAGGTACTAAATTCTTTGTCAGATTTCACAAGCTTAATATTTAAGCAGCAATATGTGTCTTCTGGTCAGTATTAGTCTAGACAATTACAAATGTGTAAACTAACAGCTGTAGGCAAGGCTGTCTGAGATGCTGTCATGTTTAGTTATTTTGTGTAATGGATAATTTAATATTTAAAAGTTTTTAGAGGTTGCCCATTAACACCTACATATTAAGCAAATCAAAACTAATTTTGGTTACTATGTATGACTGCTAATCAAAGATGTGTGTTTAAATTTAAGCTTTCAATTCTCCATGCCTAGAGATGCATCTGAAGTTGGCCAGCCACTGTTGCTGAGGGGAAAAAAAAAAAAAGCTTGTGAACTAGGAATTCTGAGGAAGCTTTAATGCTAGCAGTGTTAGCAGGAGTCAAGATAAAATAGATAGAAAAGACAGTTCATGCACTGCAGTTCTTTAGAATATACACTAGTGACCAGCAAATTATTTTTGTTCCATAAATGTTCTTTTTGGTGCATTTTGAAGTTAGTTGATTTAGCATTGAGGCAGGTTTCCTACTCAAATAAAACTTTAAATTTTTACCTGTTTGGAGGGATACTGTGTTACAAAGCTAGACACAATGCCAAGCAGCGAGCCATTCAGTCTGATGAACAAGTTTGGATTAATTGATCTTTGGGATCTGTCCAGAAAAGGATTTGGGTGTCTGGCTGGAGCTTTTCACACTCTGCCCAATGGGTGTTTACAGTTCTGCTTTGTAATGACAAAGCTGGGGAGCAGCGGAAGTGTTCTGTCCCTGCAGCTCCTACAACCATGAGTATTGGAAAAGATAAAGATAACAGCTTACAGTTCCAATCTGTTCAGCTCAACTACGAATTGAGCTGTTGACCTCAGCAAACGTTTTCAGACTTCCTTGTTGTTTCAGTGGAAGTGGTTCAGTAGGACATAACCTGACCCAAAGCCAGGCCAGTGCTTTTTCAGTCCTTGTGTCCAAGACAAGAGCAATCTCATCTTGAAGGTTTTTCTGCCCACTTGATGATTCCCTTTTATTTTTCAGTATATATGAACTCCTATCACTATGTCTTACTAATTTCACTTACATAATAACATTCTTGTCTAATATACTAGACTGATTTTTTTTGGGTCTTTGTTGTGATTTTTGTAATGTAATCACCTGCTTGATAAACCTTAATTTTGAAAAAGAGCTAGCAAGTAAACAAGCTGTTATCCTTAGTGTTACACTGTTTTCCATTTCAAGTTTCTCTCCACATTATTCTCAGGACCTCATTTTAATTCTTGCCGAGCCTGTAAAGGCAGGGTGCTGGATGTGTGTATGTAGCTGTAGGGAAAGAAACTCGAAGGAAGGCCAGGCCATAAGATGAGATAGTGTAGGAAAGTGGGGGACAGCATTTACTGTGAAGTGTTTTGTCTCTGTGCTGTCAGTGCTGGATGGGGAGTCGCTGCAGCGCTGCTTTTTCAACAAGCTGCGGGACGTGTGCTCCGAGTGGCAGAAGCAGCCGCCGCCGCTGCGGCCCCTGAGGCGCTTCCTGCTGGTGTCCATCCACGCCATCCGCAACGCGCGCCGCAAGATGGAGGATCGCCACGTCCTGCTCCCCGAGTTCAACCAGCTCTTCGGCCTCTCGGTGAGTCTGGGCACAGCAGGGGAGGCTGTCTGGGCAGCTCTGCAATACTGCTCTAAGCACAGGGCCCTGCTGATGGATGGTCTGTGAATTTGTTGCCACAAGTTGTTTGTCATGTTTGCACTGGAGCAAGGACTTAGTGACTCACACCGCTGGGGGCCAACTACTGCCCTGATAAAGAAGTGGTGCAGGGAGGATCTTGGGACTTTGGGATTCATGTCATAAGTTATGATAGGAGAAGATGGGAAGTTCACCTAGTGTTATACTGCCGGAGTTACAATGTTCTTGTGACTGACACAACTTATATATGGATTGAGAGCAGCCCTGAGGAGCAGGACTTGGGGGTGTTGGTTGATGAGAAGCTCAATGTGACCCAGTGATGTGTGCCTGCAGCCCAGAAAATCAAACATGTCCTGGGCTGAATCAAAAGCAGTGAGGGCAGCAGGCTGAGGAAGGGGAACCTGCCCTCTACCCTACTCTGACGAGACTCCATCTGCAGAGCTGTGCCTGGCTCTGGGACTCACTGCATAAAAATGAGTTGGACCTGCTGGAGCAAGTCCAGAGGAGGACCCAAAGATAATGAGAGGGCTGGAGCACCTCTGCTGTGAAGACGGGCTGACAGCTGGGGCTGTTCAGTCTGGAGAAGAGAAGGCTCTGGGGATGCCTTATAGCAGCTTCCAGTGCTTAAAGGGGCTACAAGAGAGGGGCTTGGAGCAACCTGGTCTAGTGGAAGGTGTCCCTTCCCATGGCAGAGGGGCTGGAATTAGATAGTCTGTAAGGTCCCTTCCAACCCAAACCCTTCTATGATTTGGAGAACAGCAATTGTACAAGTGCCTGTTCATGAAACTGCCAGAGGACTGTATAACCAGCAGTCTGCTGCTTTAATGGCGGGTTATTTTGAAGGACTTTAGATGACTAACAGCAAACAAAGAAAAGTAATTGGCCTGCAAAGTACCCATTTTATCCATTTTGTATATTTGTAAATGGACTTAAATTGCCATTTGTATGGAGCAAAGCCCAGAATAAAGAATCTTTGCTTGTTGGTACCAGTCTGTGAGCTATTTTGGTTTCCAACATGAATGTCTTCCCCTCTCTCCCTCCCTGCACAAGGATGACGTTGATCGCGCTTACTTTGCCGTATTCGATGGCCACGGTGGAGTGGATGCTGCCAATTACTCAGCAACCCACTTGCATGTAAACGTTGGGTTGCATGAAGAGGTTGTTAAGAATCCAGCTGAGGCCTTGAAATGCTCTTTCCAGAAGACAGATGAAATGTTTCTTTTCAAAGCCAAAAGAGAGGTGAGTGGGTAGAGATTAATTCCATTGTATTTCAATAACACTGAGAACTGTTGGACAATGTAGTGTTATCCAGAAAATTCTGACAGTACAGTTTATTTAAATCACTGGCTTCTCTATGAAATTATGCTACATATAATGGTTTTGTTTGATCAAATTATTTCTTATTTTGAGGAAAGCCAGTGCTTGGTAGTTCAAGATGAGTTATTGAAAAGAAGTGCTAAAGTGATTTAAATGATTCTGACATATCAATTACTGAGAGAATACTGGTGCCTCCTTGTCTAAACCAGGCAGCTTCTAGATGTTCTGTTGTCCTAGCTCTTACCTGGAAAAGAGATTTCTTTCTTCCTGATATTTTCAAGTACCTGAATTAGAATTAGCAGGTCTAATCTAGCATTTAGTGTGATTAAACCTGAGTTTTGAATATTGCCATGTATCCTAGTAGGGCTTGTTGAATAGTCACCTGACACACCTGTTTTCCTTCTGTAGAAGCTGCGGAGTGGCACAACAGGTGTGTCTGCATTGATTGTAGGGAACAAACTGCACATAGCATGGCTGGGAGACTCTCAGGTGATGCTGGTGCAGCAAGGGAAAGCTGTGACATTAATGGAACCTCACAAACCAGAAAGAGAAGTAAGTCTGACTTGTTTTCCTCTTCAGTGTGTGATGTCAGAGTCTCTCTTGGAACCTTTTGGAGTCAAGTCTTTTTAAGTGTTTGGTGCTTTACATAATTACATATACTGTATGTTAGGATGCATGGAATTAACAATTTCTTGTTTTGCATCCACTTCTATGTCTTGACAAGGTGAACCCTTACACCTTCCCTGCTTGGAAGTACTAATGAATGGTACTGATAGTCCTGACTTCAGTTCCTGCTCAGACTATTCCAAATTTGCAGTAAGGGCTTTCGCAGGATTTGTGTGTGAATTTAAATCTGCCTTTTACAAAATATCTTAGTAATTTGAGATTAATAGCAATTTAAAATGTTAGCATAATGCAAATCTTTCATTATATGCAGTACTGTCATTGAAAAGCTAATGCTAATCTACTGGCCTAACTGGCTTAAAGTGCATTGCATTTCTTATCTATTTTAAATAGCCAGATATTTTATTCCATGAAATTGGATGGGGACTTGGCAAGTTTAGCTGGCATTGCATGACCCTTTGCCTTCCCTGCATGAATATTTGTAATAACTGAGTAGTTAAAGGAGTATCAATGCAGAGACTATTGTTACTTGGCTTAGTTATCATGTATTTCATTCTGAACATTTATATATTCACCCAATTGCTGTATGGAATGGGAAGAAGTGGCAGGAAAACTTACTCAACCATATGGGAAAGCATGAGACAATACAAAAACTTGAGAATTCTGCTTTTTTGTGGACAAGCCATAGCAGGGATGGAAAGTAGTGGCTTGTTTCCACAATCCTGTGGGTATGTTTCTGTGCTAGATTCTGAAGTGTGTGTTTGCTGTATTCATTGTAGAAATACAGAAGCTGGAGCAGCAAACAAAATGTATTCCACTGTTTTTCAGGATGAGCGAGCAAGGATTGAGACTCTGGGTGGCTGTGTAACCTACATGGACTGCTGGAGGGTTAATGGTACCTTGGCTGTTTCCAGAGCAATTGGTGAGATAAACCACCAGAATCAGTAAACTTCAGGTTACATTTGATTGAAACACTCCACCTGAGACTGTGTTTACTGTAAATGGTGTCTTGTTCAGCATGAAACAAATAGTAAAGGACTTACTGTCTTTCCCATAAGCCAAGGACTTACATGGCTTGCAGCTACATCAGTTTATTGGTTTTACTGAAAGCATAAAATGTTGTTTTGTTTTGCATACTACCCATGATAGTCCTATTTTTTTCTAGTACTAAGATTTTGCTTCCTAGAAATGTCTAAACTACTATAATGTTTTAGAGTAGTTAAACAAATACACAGCATTTAATTTGTAAAAGTGAAGGAAGCAATAAATGTTTGTCCAGGTGATTTTTTTATGTGCTTGAATGTCTGAATTGTGAGGGGGTTTTGTCCACTTTAATATGAATGTATCTTTCTCCTGACTGCAGATCTTTCTGCTTAAGTCAAATCACTGCATTCTCCTTCAATATCCAGCAATTTAGGGCATTTTAGTTGTAGTACTCTCACAATCTTATAAAACAAGCTTACTTTGCTAATTGCCAATTAGGGCAAAAAGAAAAAAAGAACCTGGGCAATACAATTGATAAATGCAATGTATGAATGGGAACAGATTAGTATAGAATTTATATCATTCTATTTGGATCAGTAGCAACATGTTTGTTTGGTAAGTATGTCCATACAAAACTGATAAACACAATGAGCAGATTCTTAGGGCATTGTGATGTGTATCTGGATAGCTGAGAAAAGTCTTATTTTCATGGCATTCTGAAGGCTGTACAGGAGGCACACCTGCAAAATGAAGACCTGACTATCTCCTTCCACAAATATATTTCTGAGAGAAAAAAAATAGGAATAAATTCCTTACTTTTCCTGCAAAATTAGGGGAGCATAACTTGAAGTAGCTCCTAAGAAACCCACTGGATTTAGGTAGGTTGTATCCATGCTTAAAGAAACGAAAGTCTTCTGTGCTTATTCCATGACTTTTGACTACTCTTGTCCTGCATCAGGTACCTCTGGAACATGATCTGGCCATCCTTGAGGATGGTAAAAGCAATTGATGGGTAAAAAAAGTACCTGTTTACATCTAAAGTAATAAAGCCTTTGCTTTGCTTGTTTGTCTCAGGTGACATCTGCCAGAAGCCCTATGTCTCTGGTGATGCAGATGGAGATTCCTTCGAGCTGACTGGCTCAGAAGATTACCTGCTCCTTGCCTGTGATGGATTCTTTGATGCCATCAAGCCCCATGAGGTTGTAGACTTGGTCCTGGATCATTTGATGCAGACCAAAGGAGTGGGGCTCAAAGCAGCAGAGAGACTGGTGGCTGCTGCCAAGGAAAATGGATCCAGTGACAACATCACTGTTCTGGTGGTGTTCTTGAGGGATCCTCAGGACATCCTGGCAGACTGTCTCAGAGACTCTAAGAGCCCCAGGGCTGATGGTGATGCTCAGAGCTCACCCTTTAACTTCCTCAGCTGCGAGGCAGCAGCCACACAGTGACAGAATCTGTTTAGTCCAGAATGTTCAAGTAAGTTCATATAAGGAACTGCTTTCCACTGAAGAAGCCTCTAATACAGCAGGCAAAATGTATCAGGAAAAAAGACAAATGGACAAACATGGAACAGAAAGGCAAGACCTCTTTTACTGAGTTCCCGTTTGTCTTTTCCTTCTCCCTTTTTTTCCCCTCTCCCCTCAAAAACCACAGAGCAGATGTGGAGATTTGTACAGCTATTTCATCTCTGGGAGCAGACACAAGTGTGTCCCAGGGTGTTGGTCATAATCCCTCTGTCCTGGAAGTGGTAAGAAACCATAATAGGTATAAGCTAATGGATGAAAATATGCATTTCATTAATTCTGAGTGAAAATTTAAATTAGTGCTTCAAAAGAGCACTCTATGTTGTACTTAACTGTGATGTTACTTTGGAAGGTGGAGGGGAGAAGCTGCCCCCACCACAGAAAAGCTTCTTCCTGTGTGTGTTCTGTAGGAACAGGCTCGGGGTGCAGGGACTGGGTGACACCAGTGTGCTGTGTAAGGTGCTTTTGGTTTGTACCAAAGATACTACAAGAACGATGTGGCCTCTTGATTCAAACAGAAACATTTAACATTTGTGCGTAGGGAGAGGAGAAAATAAAACTGGGTGCTCCAGAAAAGCAGCAAAACTAGCTAGAAATATCCCAGGGAAGATGACAGAAAATGAACTGCTTTCTGGGATGCTCTGGTTTATAAACTGGAATCTGATATTTAACTGCACTGGATCGTTTCTCCCTAACAAACATGCTTATTGGCTATTTGATAACTGAAAAGAAAAGACCCCTCATGTGGTATTTGAGAGAGATCTTTACAGTTCGTGTTCTCAAGCAGGTAAATGTGCTCTTCCTGCCACTATTTTGTGTACTATAACAAAGGAGAAATTTATTTTTATTGTAAGTGTTTATTTGTTAATTTTCTGAACTTTACATTTGGAGGAATGTTTTGCAGTGTTACTTTATTTTGTTGTGGTTTTTATTTAAACTGGAATTTTAAAGTGGCTCTGTCTTTATTATCTGGTGTAAAAAAACTGACTACCCTCAAGTGCCTTAAATATTTCACCCAGGATTCCTGGCTGCCTATCATAGTCTGGTGAGCCAGTTCCTAATTTTTAAAATGTGACTTTTTGTTTTCATTGATGCACTTAAATGTTTCAGTTTGTGAACTATTTTAGTGGTAACTAGGTTTCAAGAAAACATCTGTCGTTGTTGCCAAATCTTGTGGTTTGTAGTAGAAGCTTCACTGTGACTTACTCCCTGCCCTGTGCAGAAAGCTCTAGAGATTTAATCATAAAGTAACAATATGAGTAATTATTTCATTTAAAAATAAGTAACTTCTGGCCTTCACAAGAAAATTTAGTAACAAGAACTAGAAACAGTTTAGTAACAATCTTTTATTAATTGAAGGTTAATTTGGCCACACTTCATAAACCTCTTGGGTCTGAATAACTTTCTAAGGAACTGTGAAGCTCAGAGGATGAAAGAATTATGATGAATATGTGAGGGTGTTGCACAACTGCTCTATTCATGACGTGCTAGAGCCTGTGGTTGTGTTTTGTCTTGCCTGGCTAGCAGGATTCAACAAGATCTGAGGGCTCAATGGTAAATTTGTTATTAATTTCAGTGTCTAAACAAAAAGTGCTTTGCATCTGGCAGCAAGCTTGTGTGCCACATTTAGAAGCACGTGTCATTGCAATATGTCAGTCCTGTTGATTAAAATATGGTGAGCATTAATGTTGCTTGGGGAGGAAGTTTAGGTAGAAGAGCTGGAATGGTTCAGAGCAAGAACAGAGCAGCACTGTCTGTGCCCACAGTCTCTGGATCCTTGGCTGATGTGGGGTGATGCAGTGACCCAAGGCTTTTTGCTGGAATTACTGTGGACAATCCTGCAGTTTTTGATGTAGGAACTCCTCAGTGAGCTCCTCTCTCACTGCACAGCAGCTCAGACAGTGACTGCCCTGTTTTGCTGTAGGAGCTTTTCTGTCTTAAAATGTATGGGGAAGGATTTCCATTATGGCAGCCTGGTGGGGTGGGCATCAGTGTTTGCAGTGAACCTTCTTCAGATGAGGAACCCCTTAGACTTGTTCAGTAATCCCCTTGGATTTATCAACTCCCCTCTCTTTGATTTCTAGCCAGATACTCAATTCCATGCTAAATCCTGGTGACCACTAATGCCTCTTGGTGTCTTGGAAATAGTTCTGTTATTAATATATAAGAATCATGCACAATTGTTTGATTTCATTGTTATGAGGGTTATCAGGAGAGGGGACAATTACTGTATTTATGAAGGAAGATGGGAAATGTTGGTAAGTTCATTATATGGTTTAGTTTCTGAAATTTGCCAAATTTCCTCAAAGATAAAGGGGACTGAACAAGCCAAACTCTTTGTAATAGTTCTTTTTTTTTTTCAGTCTTTTCTGAGTAGATTTGCATTACAGAGGAAAGAAAGTCTTAAGTCTTTTGATGGATGCTTGCAGCTATGTGAGCATATCCTTTTCTGTTTCAAATTTGATAATTTCTGTTTTATGGGAGCTAAGTGAAGTGGGCCTTTAGAAAGCTGTCTGTGGCAATCATAAAATCTAATTCTCAAGCAATGCTCTAGGGAAGAAATTCTGCATTCTTAGAAGCTGTTCCCTTACATTTGCATTCATTCTGACTGACATAGTGCTTCATTTCTTTGAGATGTAAATGGATAGGAACAGTCTTTGAGAACTCAGATATTACAGCCTGGATTAAAAGTATTTCTCTCCTTTTCAGAGACTTCTTACTAGCTTTAAAAAGTCTGGTCAGGTCAACAGAAATTGTAATGGGTCAAAAAAGGCAGTTTGTATCCCATCACTAGAATAAGTAATTCCTAATGGGTCATCTACAGGAAAATCCCAAATACAGTTTGGGGGGAAGCTGTAGAAATTAGCTGAAGGATTCAAGACAAATGTTCAATAATTTTCATGTCTTACTAGACTCCAAATGAATGTCTGCTGCTGCATTTTAGCACTCAGCAGAAGAAAAACTGCTCTTTAAAGGAGCCTGAATTTTTCAAACAGAGCACACTTAAATTCTTTTTTTGTTCGACTGGAAACTGGCTTCAGTTGTTCTGAGTAGGTATCCAACACCTCTTTTGCTTATGGATAATTCTTGCTTCTACCTTCCTTTCCCCATCCTCTCCTTCCAAGCCACACACCTAAGACAGTGAATATTCTGGATCTGACAGAAAAAAATAAAAATTTATAAAATAGAGTTGGGGGGGGGGGGGGGGGGGGGAAGTTGATTTTGGCTTTTTTTCTGAGAATACAGATGATAGAAACGCAGGAAAAATTTTAGAACAGAGGGAGATTAAGCAAAATCCACCCTCTGAGTGATGGAGGAGTGAAAGAGAGAGACAGGAATGCATTTAAGTATTATTAATGCCTATTTTAAAAAGGAAGTGGGCTGGAAAATAGAGCTACAAATGTCAGTTCTTTCGAGCAAAATACCAGTGCTTGAAAGAATTAGAAACACACCCATTAAAAAGGCAGAGCTCAGCTATGGTAACTCTGTCTTCAAACAGCCAAAGAAGGAATAGCACTGAAGGTGTCCAAGGTGACTTACTGTGACCCCTCAATGCTACCTTGGAAGCTAATGCTCCTGAATGGATTTTTCCAAACATCCTCCCATGTAAAGCAGTGCTAAGAGGGAGCACCCAGCCTCTGCAGCTCCTGGTCACTGTGCAAGTGCTGCTGTGAGTAAACGTGGAGTGTGTTAATGAGTGGAGGGGATGGGGAGCCCTGCAGGATGAGTAATTAGGCACTGAGTGGTTGCAGCAGTGCTGGCAGCAGAGTAATGTTAATCACAGTGATGACTTTAATAGCATTTAATAGACACTTAATTCAAAGTCAGATGTGATACTGCTCTTTTAAAAAGCATTTCCAGGGCTATTAACCTTCTGTCATGAGGAGCCACTAAAATTTCCACTTTTTTCTTGGATGTTGGGAAAAGTGCTTCTCTTGTTTTCTGAATCCTGGAGGTAAGTTGACTGTCTGCACTGGAAAACCTGTGCTCAGTTGATAGTTTAAATCAGTTCTTTGGGGTTGAAACTTCTCTCCCAGGCAAAAAAAACCAAACCAAACAAAACCAACACCTAAAAACTAACCTAAAAAAGGTGTTTCCAAAACAGATAGCTGAGAACTTTTGTAAATGGTATCTGTAAATGGCATTGCAGAAAAGGTAAACAGCAAATACCCTCAATCTATAATGGGCACAGACAATAAGTCTAAGTTAATATTCCAGTTCTACTCTTAGTGCAAATTTGACTCTGTTGGCTTAATTATTTGTATTTAGTGGATGCAGGTACTGAATGTGCAGCATCAGCCATTGTCTGTTTCTAGTCTTATAGTACTGAAGTATCAAGCAAATGCTTTAGGGAGAAGGTGGGGGGATGTTAGCCACAACAGAGCAGATTGAAGATGATTCATGTGTAATTCAGCTCTGATTAAGCCTGAATTAAATTTCCCTGCTTAGTTCTATTACTGTACCTTTTGCAATTGGGCCTGTGCCTTCAGACAGATTCCTACAAGGAAAAAATGGTCCATTCCCTCTTTTTGAGTAGCAAACCCTTCTGATGAACAAAACACCACCCAGGAAGGATTGGAGAAGGAGAAAAATGAACTTTCAAATGAATGCAAAATGTCACAATCTACATGAAGTTATATACTCTCCCTATACACAAATTTATAGCATGTCTGGTTGCATATGAATAGTGCTGGAAACCAAGGGGGGGTTTCTGCCAAGCTCATCATAACCTTTCAAACAGCATCAAACCAAGAGGCTGGTCCTCTCTGCCATAGTAAATCGAGCCACTCAACCAGCCAGCCCTGTGGAGCATTTGTTTTGCAGCATTGACAGCTCTTAAGAGCTAAGCCAGACATGCTTTCTGACTGTGTTTTGGTTGGGCTTAATATATTTCTTGGATTTTATTTAATTTAAAGCTGTTTTTATTTATATAAGTCATGTCAGTTGAGAAGTAAACAAATGGAGACTTGAAGGAGTGACTGCACCTCTGAACATGTATCTGTCATGGACAATTGTTAAAATAATGCCTTAAAATGAGCTGGTAGGCACTTGTGACAGATGAGGTTATCTCTGCATGGAACAGGAAACCAGAATCTTCCAGAGAACCACTTAAACCTTTATTTTGGTGTGAGCCATCAGACCTGAACGCTCACAAGCTGTTCAGTGTCCCTGGTTTAATGCATGTTCCAAGCTGCACACATTGCTGCTGGTGCACACAAAAATAAACAAGGGACAGCTGTGTTGGTCACATAGAAAATTTAGCAAGATGCAGCTTTTGTTAAGCAGAAGAGGACAAAATCAATAGGAAAAGAAATGTTTTCAAGCTTCTTGGAATGCAAACAATGGAATTAAAAAAAAAAAACGGCCTAGAGGAGTTGGCACTGCACTGTCGGCTGAAAACCACTGTTTCAAGTAAATGAATTTGGCTGCTTTGAAATGTCTGTTTTATTTTGATAACAAACTCCTCTCAGTCAGAGCTTTGTCTTACTACGTGCTTTTTAGTTGAAGAGAAGATACATTCAGCTCCTTAGCAAGTTAAATATATCTGGGCTTTGTGACTAGCTAGATCCTAATTATTGACTTTTCTCTCAACTATTAAGCCTGATTACTAATTTCCAGGAGATATTAATAGATCAAATACTGAAGTTTATTACTGATTAAATGGTTCTGGATTTCCATGTACAGGAGTGTCATTGGTCCTTCCTGATCTAGTGGATCGCTCCTTGAAGTTATTTATGCCTTTTGAGGCCATACATTGGGCAGGTAAAAGGCTTGTTGCTTTGGCAAATGGAGCTGGAATGTGTGACCATCATTCCTTCCAGGAACTATTTATCCTTTTATCAAAGCAATGATGGTTCTTTTTGGATGTCCACGGATGAAGAGATAATAGCTAGGAAACCAGGGTGATCCTATGGGGACCTTCTCAGGGCAATAAAATTACCTTTTTTTTCTGTGGTGCCCTTTATAACTTTGTGAAAAGGCATTCAGCTGAATATTGCATGATTAATGTTGCTTTCTTTGTCTGTTTTTCCCACTTTTTTTTTCTTCTGTGTATTTAATAATAGCAAGGTATTTGTTTTATTTGGGGTCAAAACTTTACACTGACCAAAAAAAGGCCAGTATAGAGTTTTTAACTCTAAGTTCCTTAAACTTAATGACCTTAATTACTTTTAACTTCCTCTTCTGAAAGTCAGTTCTGCTCTGTGTCCTCCCTATTTTCTTCCCAGTTTTCTTTTTCTCTCTTTTATGTGCTTTTACACTGTCACCCTCTCCCTCCCCAAAGTGTTGCTTTTTAGGCTATAAAATCTGTTGGCTGTTAAAGTCAGTTTAGTTGCCACTTTGTAATTTTTACTTCATCTGTGTCCATAGTGAATTTGTTCTGATCTTTGGAGGCCTGCAACACCAAGAGTGTAAAAAGAACCATGTCAGCTAGGAAGAGACTACAATAACTGTTGCTTTGGCATGGACCAGTATTGGATGTGTAAGAAGAAAATCCTATTATTTGTATCTGACTCCATAGGAATACTTAGCTTATTTCAGGTAACAGTAGCTCTCACCCTGATTACAGGACTTCAGAAACATTCTTGTCTCTGTCTTTCCTTATTCCTGCAGATTGTTTGTGTTTTCAAACATTAGTGCTGTTGAGAGTGGGGGTGAAAGCTTTCTGCCTTCCTTGCCCTCCCCAGCTCTCTGTCAGGGCGGGAGCAGCAGCACAGCCCGAGGCTCAGCCACCTCTCAGTCAGTGCCATTCTCCAGGGTCTGCCCTGTACTGTAATGCCAGTCCCTGCTTGAGGAGTGGTAAGTGAGACCTCTGTAACTACTCCTGCTGACTTTAAAATGTATCTTCTTATCAGTATTAAAACAGCACAAGAGCAAAGCTGTTGCTTTAGGCACATGTCTTGCCACTGTGTTGGCTGATGAACCTTGAATGAAAGTAAGAGGGCCAGTGACTTTGAAATAGGAGCTGTTAGCCAAGTTTTGTAGAATCATAGTCCTTATTTATTTTTTATGCTAATCTGCACTTGTGACCCTGAGCAGAAAAGCTGCAGTACAGCAGGTTTTATAAGCTGTGGTTTAACCAGTGATCTGGTCTCTTAAAACTGTTATTTAAGCTGACTGGTTTTATGCATGGGTTGAAAACCTGTTGTCACTGATCATTAAATGCTATGCATATTGTACATTCATTTACATGGATTGTTCTAATAGTACTTGTGTGTATTATGCTACATTACCATATTTTTTTATATATGTATGTATTGCATGATGTTTAATTGTTGGGATTTTTTGTACTGTCACTTTTGTATTCACACAGTGCCTCATGTATCTATTTGCATATTGCAAGAAGTTGTTTCAAAACAGTGATTGGAAAGAGGTGGGGGATAAGAACTTGCCACTGTAGGATCTGATGGTTCTGAAGTATTAATAAAGTATAGTGATTTGAAGCACTGTTTGTTTCTTTTCTTAAAGATCTGTTTCATTCTAATATTTCAAGTACCTCATGTTGAAACTTTTTTCATGTAGGTCATGGTGCACATCTTTGAGTGTCTCACCATGTTACCTTCTCCATAGGGCTTTTCTGGGAAAAGAAATCAGTGGAAGCACTAGAAGGAAGCAATCCTTGGGATTACACAGTGTGCTTACTTGAAAAGATGAATGTCACTGAAATAATTTCAGGACTGTCTACCTGTAATTCCTTGATTTGATCTGTTCCTTCTTTTTCCCAGCCAACCACAGTAGGAGTGCAGGTTATGTGGGGTGTACTGCCTGTGTCCTGCAGTAACAGGATAATGATCTGAAAGGCCCTGTTGCAGCCAGACATGGTGACTATTTATTTATTTGCATACTTGTTAAAGAAGTGGTCTTTGACCACTGAAGTGGAAGGCTGGAAATGAATTCTTGGAGTATGTAAGGGCTAATTTACTACAGAACATAGAGAAAGTTCTAAGAGGAATGGTAACCTGAAATACAAGGCTTGGAAGCTAAAGCTAACCTGTGTGCTTGTTTCTGAAGTGCAGGTGATCATATCCTCGGGAGAGGAAGGCATAAGGAGACCAGGACAAAGACAGGAGACTTGAAAAAAGGCAAGCTTTAACAAGGGGATCTGAGATGCAATCTTTCAAGTTCATCTAAATGCTTTTGTATTTATCCTGGAGAAGAAAATAAAAGTTACAACAACCCAGAATGCTGCATCACAGGGAAACAGATAAAGTATTTCTTGAAATACAGGAATAAGTATAACCATAATGAATCATCAGGTGTATTCTGGTCAACATGTTGTGGGCATGCTTGAACCTACTTCAGATCAAACCTCAAGTCTCTTAAAAATATCTTCCATTTCATGGTTCTAAATGTCTTTTTTTGGTTTGTTTTTATTTTATTTTAACAGTAAGAATTGCAGGGGTGAAACTTCACTTGTAATAATCTCTAAAAAAGTAGCAAATTCCCAGAAAAGTGTAGGCTGGGGATTTGCTTGACTAGGTTTAGCAGCAGTTTTCCAGCCTGTGATTCACTGGGCTCACCAGGGAGCACAAGCAGCAGCTGAGTGCCACTGTTCTTCTGTGGTTTTGTAAAGCAGCTGTGGGAATCCATCAGCCAGGTAACTCCACAGTCCAAAGGCAGCTACGGCTGATCTTGGTCAGTAACAACACAGAGCTGAGCAAAGTCACTGCAGCATCTCATGGGAATCCCTGGCACTTCCCAACAAAGGGTGCTGCCTTCCTCTAGGTCTGAGCACATTCCAGCTGCAGTTGAGAACAGGGCTGGACATTGCTGTTGTTTCTCCTTGCTGCTGCCAAGCCCAGCATTGGCTTTGCTGTCTCCTTTTGCATAACTGGAGATGAAATGCAGGCATTGCTGATTCTTGGCGGTGCTGCCGTACTCGTGACTGTTTTCCTTCTCATCCAACAGATCCCCACCACCCATGTGTTCCACATGGGGCTCAGAGCCAACCTTCTGCTCCAGGATTCCAGTCATTGCAGGCTCTGTTGCTGAAGGGATTGAGCAAGAAACAATCAATAAACCTATGGAAGTGGATGTAAAGGAACAGCCCCTTTGGCCAGTTTGGGTCAGCTAATCTGGCCATGCTCCCTCCCAGCTTCTTGTGCACCTCCTCACTGGCAGAGCCTGGGAGACTGAGCTGTCCTTGATTTAGAGTAAGCACTGCTTAGCAACAACTACAGCATTAGTGTGTTATCAACATTATTCTCACACTGAATCTAAACTACAGCACTGTACCAGCTACTAGGAAGAAAATTAACTCTATCCCAGCCAAAACCAGGGCTCTGCCAACAGCCTGGAAATGCCTGTCCCCTCCACCTGGGAAATGGAGTGAGCAGAACTGCTTCTTCAAAGACTGGGAAAACTTTAAGAAATATGGGTTCTCATAGTAATGCAGACTTCACATTTCTGCCATTTGGTGAGGGATAGATAGAATATTTTCTGCATCTAGATCAAGTTTGCTATTCAATGTAGATTACAGGCTTTCATCTTACCATCTCTTTTTTTTAAAGAAATCGAGCATAGCCTTGAATATGTCATGCAGAAAGTTGTTTGTCAATTATGTGTAGAGACTATAATGGGTATTTACCTGTTTCACCAAACAGTTTTGCTCATGTAACTGTGAGTCTTTTATGGTCAATATCTCTTATAGTAAAATGAACAAACAACCCAAAAAAAAGCCACCAAACCAAATAACCTTAGTGGTTTTTTTCAAAGTGTTAAGCTGTTCTTGCTCTCTTCTAGTTTGGATCTCTAAAAAAATCTGTTACTGGTTCCACTACAGCAAATTTTTAATATCTTGTTAGATGCTTTTTGATGCTTGTGTTTTGTTTTGGGTGTTGTTTGGGTTTTTTTTACTGGAGTCAAAATGTTTTGAAGTTTGGGTTTGCCACATTCTCATGTTGTTATGTTGAGCTGTTTGGAAAGGATCTTAAGTTCTCATTAGAATGAGAAAATATTTAAATGTTTAAATGCTGCAGCTGTTACCTAGCCTTCAAATAGAAGTAGCTCTTGGAAAGGACTATTTTGAACAAGCCTTGACAAAGATAAACCTGCTCATTTTATACAAGAGTTCACAGTATGCTCGAGGCACGTAGTAAGGCAAAACCAAGTCCTTTTTGCATAGCCTAGAAGAAAAAATTCCAGCTATGCTGTGGTGAGCCAGGCTAGCTCCAGAACGGCTAACCTGTTAGCGAGGTGATGTTCTGTTTTCCCTGAAAGGATTGAACCAACCACAGGAAAGAGACTTCCCACATCATATTCCAAGCTGTAGAGTGAGCACTTCCAGGAAAAAGTCTGGCATTTCCTTGTACCCAGCCTGATTTTCTATGTAGAGCTTTGGCTGCTGAGGCCTTGCAGGTGCCAGAACAGCGCTCCTGTGCCGAGGGAAGGCGGGAGGGGCTGGGCACGGGAAAGGCGAATGGCTCAGCAGGGGCCCGGTGTCCCGTCAGGGCTCTGTGTGCCGCCCCTAGAGGGCTCCCGCCTCCCTTCGGCCGGAGCGGGCTCAGAGCCTGGGGACAGTGCGGGAACGCGGCAGTGGCCGCAACCTGCACAAAAGAGCCCTCGGCATGTGGTGTCCTTCCCTTTATGTTTTCATCTTGCTGGTGGGCACTGGAAAGCCGAGTGGGAAACGTTTCTTTGCATGATAACACCTTCCTTCTTCCCCTGTGTCTCTTAAGAAGTTGTCATTTTTCTGGCATTAATTGTGTCATTTGATTTTTTTTTTTTTTTACTGGTTAAGATTCAAGCAGTTGGTTCAGGCTGGGGCCCAGCTGTGCCCAATACCAGATTTCTGATAACAGCAGTAATTTGGGGAGGGTGCAAAAAGCTTTTTACATGGGAGGCAAGAAAATAAATCCTTCCTGTAAGGAGTGGGACTAAACAAGTGTAGGTTAGAATGATACTCCTTTTTGCATCTCTTATCAAGATTTAAAAATTCTGAAGCCTTCTTTCTATTGGATATAAAAGGTGTTTCTCTGTATGTTTTTCTGCAAGAGATGTCTCTTTTAATCTTTTAGTTGACAGCCCAGTTCCTTTATGAAACAACATTCTGGTATCAATGCAGGGAAAGGAAAAAATAATTTTAACAATGGATGAGAAGACACTTCAAGCTTTCTGCATAATTAATTATAGTCATTTAAAATCTTGAGCAAAGTCTATGCTTGGAGAAGTTCTAAGTTATAATTAAGCCAAGCTGCTAACGATGGATCTAATTGTTGGGTTACAGACAAGCACAGGTAACACAAGTTGGGCCACTGACAACAGATATTTTACCCAATTGTTTTCTGTTGATGCAGCTAATTCCACACAACTGTTCCAGCAGCTGGAATGACCAGCATGGGGTGAGTGTGGATGCACATCAAGAATTTCCCCTGACAGACTTCACTGGCCTAAGGTCATTGGTCTTTGCAGGTACTGTGTCCTCCTCATAGTTGGCTGTCAGAAGGCTCCCTGGGGCACTCCTGCTTTAGCCCTGCTCCTGTTGAGCCCCTACCATGACAGAAGTGGAGATGGAAGAATGGATCAGCTGCTGAGATGACTCTGCCAATTCCCTCTTTCTACCCCATATCTTTCTGAAGAACAGAAATGTTGCCATTGAGATGAAGGTCAAATTCAACAGTGCAGGCAGGCTTTGGTGTTGCACTGGTAAGTCTGTTTTTAAAACCATACAGTAATCCTCTCCCTCTCTCTATCCCCCTCCAAAGGATTCCCATCTCTTCAGAGTGATAGAAATATCAAATCATACATGGACAGACCTTCCTCTTACTATAGATCTAGCAGTGGTTGCCTCTACCATTTTTAGTGTCCTGATGGATCAGGAGTACCAAATACCAGGCACTCAGTATTAAGGTTACATTTAAAGTCTAAATACAAGATGTTTGAAAGTTACCAGCTAAACCAGTGAGATAATGTTCCTGCTGTACAGTGCAGTGATACCAGAAAATGTTAAGAAAAGCATTTCAAGTGCTGGATTTTGTACTGACACTAAAACCATTGGAAAATAGTTTCATTTTCCTCCCCTCACCAATTATGTTCTTCCTCGTGGAAAAGTTTATAAGGCTAGGTTTTGTCTGAATTGTAGCATTTAAATTTGTCTTGGTTTTGTTTGCTTTTTAAGGTAAAGAGATTATAGATCTGTGTTCCCAGTCTTAAGCCTTTGTAATTGGTGGTTTGTACTTTTTTATTTCCTTGGTAATGCTAGCAAGAGATTGGGAAGGGCTGTTTTCTGCAGGGCAATTTAGACATGAAGGGGATCTGAGCAATTTAGTGATTTTTACTTTCAGGTAGTTTAAGGAAGAGCCAATGAATAAGGCCTAATACAGACACTGATGAAAATTGTTTGTTTCTTCCCCCTACTAATAATCACCTCTTGTAATGGAAGACATGTTGCAGAGGCTGCCTCTGCCATTAGAAAATTGTCTTCTAATATTTTCTTGTTAATGACCTTTTAAGTCAGCGAGCTATTCCCACTAGCAGCTGGCCAGGCCAGGATGTGCATTAGCAGGCTAATGGCAGCGTCCTGCCTTGCCGAGGGCCTTGTCTCATGGCAATCCTCTGGAGCTGGCTGCAGCACTTGGAGCACTTAACACTGGCTTTAGCTCTGCTAAAGCACTTCTTGTGCTCCCATCACCTCCTTTGGGAGACTGCTCCATTGACTAATAGATCTCACTGTCAGGAAGTCTTTCCTGTTCTTCAGTCTTACTGATCTCAGCTCCAAAATACATAACTGTAAGTTCTTTGATGCTCTTCAATGAAGAGTTAAAAAGGGAAAGAAAAAAAGTCATCACACTTGTATAAAAAAATTAAAACTGAAACTAAGCTCGTTTTCAATCTTCACTGGTAAACTTGTAGAAGTTGGGGTTTTAGTTAAATGCTGCCTACATACATCTTTGGCTGATGGCAGCAGGATCTCAAAGCTGGCTAGCATTAAATCCACTCATAAATAAAACTACTGCGCCTTTTGGTCTGTCAGGGAGCGATGTGTGTGCCTGTGTCATGTACAAAAGCTGGCAGCTAATGAAAGCCACACAGAGCTGCTCAGGGAAGTTTGTGAGATTACACAATGCACTAGTTGAGATGTCACAGGAAAGCCAAGGGCTGGGGGTGTGGAGGGAGGACCACCGGGGCTGCATTTTGCAGAAAAATGGTGTCAGCACAAGAGCAGCCTGCAAAGCTCCTGGGTCGGGCAGTGGGAGCTGCCTGCAGCCCTCGCCAGCCCGGGAGAGAGGCTGGTGTGCAGGAAGTAGCCTGAGAGAGGTTTTCACAAGGACCTGTTGTTTGGTTGCTCAGATTATATCAGTGTTCTGGCTATTGAGAGGGATTTGGCCTTTGGGTTTTGCTTTCAGCTTTATTTATTTTTGCCTGTTCTCAATTCTCTTTGTGAATACCAATATTCTGAGTCACCCAGAACGATTTCTGCCTTCATTAAAGATTCCTTCCAGCTCCCCTTCGACTGCCTGTAGGCTGGTGCCTGCCCCTGCCTCCCCCTTTGCACTTTACTGCACATATTTAGCTCTCAGTATTCCATCACTTCTCTACTCCTGCAGCTCTGGCACCTGAGTACCTTCAACTACACTGTACCTTTGGTTCTTTGCACAACTTGTGTTCTCCACCTGATCTCTTCTGCACTGTCCCACATGTTTCCCAGCATTTGAGATATGATATGAGGCCACAGTTTATCCCAGTGCTGCAGCAGCTCTGCTTAGAACTGATGGAATGAAATGCTTCAACCTGGAAACTGGGCATCCAGAGCCTTTGCACTGTTTCTGTTACACAGCTCATTCTGTGTCACCCTGGATAAATCCATTTACCTCTTTGCCTTTGTTTCTTTGATATACATTGTGGAAATTGTCTATGGTATCTACACCAAACAGACAGGGCCAAGTTTCTCTAAACTCAAAATCAAAAGATGCAGTATACAAAAGATGTAATTGTATAGTGCTTTAAGGGGCGTTCCTACAAGAATTGCTGAGCTCTGTCACACTCTAAGGCTCATGTGTAAGAAATTCTACAAATCAATAAAGAAAATAAGCTGGGAAGGAGGATGGGTCACTGTGTCAATACTGTAGATGCCTTAGTGCTCGTTAATGACTGTCCCTAATGGTACTCAAACAATCTTCATTTGCTTTAGCTTTTTTCAAAGTCCAGATGAGCTGCTCAGAGCTCTCTTAATGATGCGAATTATTTAATGCTCATTTGTATGCAGTATGTTCCTGCTTTGAAAGTACTTCACAGAACTGGAGCCAAATTCAGCCTTGCAGCTCCACTGAAGTCAGTGCTTGTCTGTGCATCTGTTGGTCGCTTCTCTTTTTGGTTTTGCTTGAAGAGTTAACTTCTTGTTATGCTGATAATATTTTTTTAAAGGTAATATCTGCAAAGATTTTTCATCACTGTTCCGTTCTCCCAAAAAAGCAGCCATAAGTACAGAAGCAGTTCTGCTGAGTCTCACATCTCCCTCTTAACCCCTGCAAAAGGAGGACAGGCTAAGCAGAATACAATTTTGGTGTTCTTCCCTTTACTTTGCACCTCCTAAGCACATTTCAATGATATCTGGCACTTCTCCTGAAAATCATCCTGCAAAGAATCCCTGCCATCTGATGCATGCAAGATATTCTCTGTGGCCCATTTCTGGTTTAACAAAACATGAACTGGTGGAGGCCAAAGTCTTGTACAATTCTGCAGGTTCGTTGTGCTCAGTATAACAATGTCAGGGTGTATTTTCTTGTGGTTGAGAGGAATAGGCACAAGAACCTACCTGAAATTTTGAATTAAAGTAGCTGCTGAAAGGTAGAACAGACACTTAGTTCAAGCACATACTCATTTTTAGTTAGACTTGATAACTGCAGTATTCTTGTAATGTAGTTTTTTCTCTCATCCCAACTATGTTTTTAACACATACATTGAAGAAACTAAAGAATCATCTGCAAAAATATTGTTCACTCCCTCTGGGTAATGAGTAGGGCGTGATTTTGCAGCACAGGCCCACAGCCATCTACTGCCTGCAGAGAAAGTGGGAGTAATGGAAAAGCATCCTTTCTAGATGTGCATGTCACTAGAATGGGCAGAGATGTTTCTTGTCAGGTGTTAGAGATTTGCTGGCAGCACAGGGGTGAGTGCTAAGATATGGGAATAATGGGTTCATTTCCAAGCTCCACAGCAGATCAATCTAGATGTCCTATTGCCCTATTTTACATAATGGAGTGTAGGACTGCTTCTCCTCTCCCTTTCCTGCAGTACTGCCCTCCAGCTCCTGCCTGGGTTCATTTGGATGTTCTCTATTGCTCACTTGTTCCCTGCTCCCCTCAACTCCTCCCTCCCTGGTGCTTGCCCATCCCTTTTGGCCTGCATCTCTTCCCTCTCTCCTGCTGGGATGGCTGTAATCCCCGGAGGAATGTGGCCCACAGGCCTCTGCAGGATTTGGGCGTGTGACTCTGGAGAGCCACTGAGGCTGAATGCAAAGCAGGAAAAAGCAGTCTCCCATCACCTGGCAGCACAGGGAGGGAAGAGCTGGATATTTGTGGACTGTTCAGTGTGCCTGGATGTCCAGACAGCTTATCAGATGAAAAATAGAGGCCAGATTTTTTGGCTTCATGTGCCATTTGCCTATTCATTGTGTCTGGGTGATGTATTCTCTGCCTGTGGTTTGAATAAATATCTTTCATAGCTACTTTCTGCTTCAGTCCCCCTTGGGACAGCTCTTTCCAACTCAACTGCATCAGTGTGCTGAAGATGTGAAGTCCAAGTGTGTGGAACAGAGGAAAAAGGAGAGAGAACTTCATGCAGAGCATCTAAGAAGCATTAGCTTCAATCATGTGTCTGTGAAAGCTGCTGCACATAACACAAGCCTCACCTGCAGTGTAAGTTGCACACAACTCTTAGTCATGACTCTTCTTGCTTTTCCTCTTTGTATTTATATGTCCACAGAGCGTTCAAAAGTATTTGCAAGGAGAATCCCAAGCTACTGGTAGGAACCAAATTCTTGATGGTTTTTTATAAGGCTTTGCATTTGGGATGTTGCTGTGTTTTAGGGAGCATCCTGGAAAAGTAACAAGGATGTAACGGGGTGGGGGAGGGAAAATCACAATTCTGTGTGGGGAAACTGAGTTTTATGTAGTAAGCACCCATCTCAACCCTGCTAGAGCAGAACTAACCCCCTTCTCCAGCAGAAACCCAAGTTGTTGTTAATTAACATCTTGCTGAAAACTAAGTCTTTGCCATCTGTTCCGCCACCTCACTATGAATGCTGCTCTCATGTTGATTATGTAAGTAAAAATGAAAATATATTTTGGTGGAGTGCTGCATGGCACTGTGCTGATTCTTCTCCTGTTTCTATTTACCATTCCCTGCCCCCATCCCCCAAGGAAAGGAAAAGGCAACAATTGTTTGACTCCTCAGCAGCTTTATCCTGGAGCTGCCGTGCTGGCTGCCAAGCCCTGCGTGTTGTGGGAGCAGCCACCTCACCCCTGCTGCGTTTGAGCCGTGAGCCCTTTGCAAACCCTGCTTATTATCAGGTTCATGAAAAAGCCATGGGGGGAAGATGCCCCTTAAGCTGAAGCTGCTCTAAATTCTCGTGAGGGGTTAACTTGAAATGCAGAAGAAGAAAAGTGAAAAGGAAGGCCGGGTTACTCCATAAGTGATAGCCTGACCTCTGGGAGCAGCCCACTGCTCCTGTTACAAGCGTGGCCTCTGTCTGTCCAAGGGTGGAGAAGGAGAGAGAGGAGGGGTAGCTTTCCTGTAAGTGGGTTAGAGCAATTACTGAGGTCTCTTACAGCAAATGAAGTTGTCAGTGTGAGTCACATTCCCTTTTTTCTCTCACTGCCAAGTTTTAGGCACTAACCAGACAGAGGGAGAAAAAAAAAAAAGGAAAAGCAACAATGGGGAAAAGTTGAACTGGAACAACCCTTCATTCGGGGTATTGTTTGATGTTTTAGCTCTGATTGTACATAGAGATAAAGGATCTATAAATATCCTGTCTGCTGAAATTCCTTATCACAACATCGCCTGTCAGCTGAACAAATAGGTTAGGTTCTCAAATAATACATAATTACGTATGTAAATACAAAATTACTGACTGAGTCCCTGCAATGCCATATGCAATGGAGCCTCATCACTGGGGAGGACATTAACCTCTTGTGGTGCACTAGAGCTGCCTCGGCCTCAGGACAGCAAGTGGCACATGCAGCTGTTACTGCTGAAACAGCAGGAGCTCAGAGACTGGGCTGGAATAAGCAAGGAGATATTTATCTGCATGACTAGACTAGATGAAAGCATCTTCTGACACTTTTTGAAAGTATCTGAGCATTTAGTTCTGTTTAGCAAATGTCTGGAAGCTTTTCTACTCTGCTTTAGAGCTTTTAATGAAGCATTGTGATTCCCATTGTGGTCAATTGTTTGACACTTTTATTATTACTGGTATGCAGAGCGTTTTTTAATGTTTGACAGCTGGAGAAAGAAGTATTTTGTGCATTGAAACTTTTAGCACAAAGCTGCTGTTTTCCATTCTGCCTTTGTCTTTTATTCTTGCTGATGCAAATCAACGAAAGACAGAACTGATTAAATTACATTTGTTTACTTCTTCCTTGATGATAATAAGACACAGCCTGCCTTTTCTAAAAGGCAGAAATAGAGGATGTGACTGTTTCTACAGTATTTCTAGAAAGGCGTTTTTTTCCCCTTACAATATAAAGGCATTTATTTGTTTCTAATGTCTTGATTTACCAGATAATGCTCACTTCCTAATGTGTGTGGAACAAGAATAGAGCTATGAAGGACAGTTAGCAATGGATTCCATTTGGAAAGCTTCTATCTTGTTATTTTTTATTAATCCAACAGTATAAATTAGCAGAGCACATCACAAAACAAACACAGCAAGACACTTCTGTCCTTCACAGTAGGGCTGCTGATCATTGCTCAAAGCAGTGCCCTCCATTGCAAGCTTAGGGTTTGTACAGCCACAGTCCTGCTACTGGGTCCTGCCTTTAGGGCACTGGTACCACTGGAGAGAAAGGAGAGGCACAAATAGGATCCCTAGGATTGTTTTGGTGAGTAATGTGCATGTCTTGGGGATTGTGTAATACTATTTTTTTTGAACACTTGTCCTGAGAAAGGAGGACTGGGTTTGTCTGTCTTGTTTGTGCAGTTTGCAAGGGAAAAGATCCTGGATGAGGAGGGCATTTCTAGTGGAAAAGCCCTCCTGATCCAGGCTGCTCGTGAGAGGGTAGGACAATGTCACCAGGAGCACAGAGAATTACAGCAGGGAGACTTTAGGAAGTGTAAATAGCAGAAACAGGAGAGGCTGAGGAAGAGCAGAAAGGAGGTGGTTAAGGAAGTCATTACAAAACTGCCCTCATGATTGCTTTTTCCTGCATTTTTCAAGAATAGAGAAAAGTGTAGCAAAGGATGGCAAAGGCAAGAGAAGTGTCTGAAGGCTTCTCAGCAGTGCAGTCAAACCTTCTGATTTTACAGCTGAAACTAGTCTTAGGGAGTGATATCACCTGGCAGCTGAGCCAAATCTAAAGGACTGCTGGTATCAAAATGATGCTTCTGCTTCCAGTCCTGCTGCTTTCTTTGTACAGGTCTGGTGCTTGTCTGACTCTTTAATGAGCTCATGCAGCTCAGTAAACTGCAAGAAAATGAATTCAGTAAAAAATATACCAGCCCAGGAAAGGAGAAGAACTGGACACTGTGAAAATGGAGACTGCAATGAGTGGGAGAAGTATGAACATCAGAATTTTTCTGCACATTTGGGGTATTTTGGGGGGTGTCTTGCTCCTGGTTCATGCTTAACCTCCTACTTCACCTCCTAGGTGGGGCTTCCCTCAAAAGGGATGAACATGCCTGAGCATGGAGGCTGCCTGGACAGCTGAAGGAAGGTCACCTGGCAGCAGCAGCCCCCGGGCAGAGAGAGGACTCAATGGGACTGCAGCAGCCCAGCAGGATGTTGGCACGGGGAAGAGTGTAGTGCAAGAGGAACCAAGAAGGAAAAGGAGACACATGCAGAGTAACCACAGAAGGTTACTGCAACAAGCACTGGAAAAATGCTTGAGTACAGAGCAATGGTCCCATCTTCCTAATCTAGCTCTTAAAGGCTTTATTCTCATGTTTCCATGTAGCTGCCCCTGAAGGTGCTTATGTCCCTTATTTAGCCATACATTTCTCTAAATTGGGTTTTGATAAGAGGACAGCTGCTGCATTTTTATTATCTGTGATAAGCAGCAGTAAAATCTGTTTAGAGTTCGTGATGGAAATGTATCCATATATTGGCATTTTTCCAGCTGCACTTCACAAAGGTAAATGGGACATGAGAGTGGTGCACTGCCCCCTTTTAATCCATTTTCTCTAGATGGGGGCACTTTGCCTCTCTGCGGGAAAGGCCAGCACAGCTACTGTGCTAATAAACACTCATTCCTCACTGCAGCATCTGCACTTCCCAGACTCATAAATCCAAGCAACTTGTAGTTGAATAGCAATTAAATATCCACGTGCATCTCCATACCACGGTCTGGTGCACAAGGCATAGGCTAAGTGGCTGCACATCTGCTGTCTGCTCCCCCACACGTGCTGCTTGGCAGAGTGTGATCACTTAACCTTATCCTGCCACCATTCATGGAAAGTTGGATACAGAGCATCAGCCTACAGATATTTTGCCAATTCTTACTAAAAGAATTATGTTCTTTCTTGTGTGATTTTTTTTTTTTAAGCAGCCTTTATTGTCTTTCTCTCAGGATATCCAGGTCAGGGATTCAGGTGGGCTGCTAATGTCAGTTGGAAACGAGACATTATATTGAAAAGTTAGTTGAGATTCAGGACACTGATATACCCTCACAACAATTTTGTGTCCCTTATACAAAACCCAGAGACTTGGTAATGTAGTAAGATAAATGTAGTGCCTGATTACAGTGGATGTATTGCACTTATAAAAGGCATCTCTTATCATGAGGCTCTTCATATCTGCAATAATAACCACCATATGGCAGGTAAAACAAAGATAATGTGAGCCAGATCATTTTCTCATTGTTAAAACTTTCAAAATCAAAAAGGTACAAATGTCTTAATTCAATTTTGCTACATCTAGTGCTGGTAGCTGGAGGGAACATCTTTTTGAGGTTCAATTTTTTCCTCTTGTCTAACTGATAACAGTCTGTGTGGCAGAGTTTTAAATGCTATAGCCATTTAAAGAACTGTACACAGTCATTGCCCATCTTGCATTTCCATGCAGCAGGATTTTACCACATGAAACTGCAGTTCAGATGTTCCCATCTTGAGCAAACGGATAAGCCTTGTAGTTTGCTTTGAACTTAAAAATTAACTTAGCAGTGGTGAAGCTGTGTGAGGCACCAGCCTGTCTTGTGTCTGACTGTACAATGTTGTTGTTGTACAGTTACCTATCAAAATGCTTATTCCCCATGGAACTGGCAGAAACCTTGCATTCCCTCCCCAGCCCCCACCCCGTGTGTCTGCCAGCTGCAGACCAAGTCCCAGCCAGATCACAAGAACATCCTGAATCAGTCACAATAATTTGCATTTCCTTGCCAAAGATTTTATCTGCTGGGGGTGCAAATTGTGCCATCAAGGTTGCTGGTGTTGAAAAATCTGCACCCTTCTCCTCCCCAGCTCTTCCTTTCCCAGCTAGGTTAATTTATCCAGAACAATTAACTGAGGTGACAAAGTTGTTAAGTGAGAAAGGCCACACAGCGAGACAGCACCACTCTGAACATCTGCACAATTTGTGTATTTGATTAGGTACCTCAGCACTGGCAGATTATTGTTGTTAAAAGCAAATCTTACTTCTGCCATTTTCGTACAAGACTCTCTGCTGCAGTTCTGCAGATGTTTGTTCTCTGTATCCCCTCATTGTTTAAAAAAAATATGAATGATGATAGTAAAAATTACACTTGCTCATTCAAACATCTTGCTGTTTACATATAAGAAGAATCATGTGCTGGGGTGCAATGACCTAATGAGAGATGCAACATGGCCTTCAGCAGGAGCTGAATGGGGCCCTCAAAATCTGCTGCTTTCACACGAATTGTCCTCCAATATATGTAATGAAAACCTTCTTTTGTTTATAATGACAGATGCCACAGGAGTTGTATATTTGGATATTATTTTTTCTCTAGCACTGTTTATTAACAAATGCTTGCAAGTTTTATGATGTGGTGAAAACTATATCTCTCATGATAAACAGGAAGTGCTCAGAGGTATTGCATTACCCCATAATGCAACACAGATTCCAACAGCTTGGCTCTTTTTCTCAAAATATGGTAACACCACTTCCTTTAGGAAATATCTCTTCTCTTCACAGCTTTTATCTGCTATAGAGATGCAAAATTGCAAAAGAAATGTTTGTTTTTAAAAATGATGATTCATCAGTTTTGGACTGTAGAAGCCGATGGCTGTAATTTATACAAAATCTATTAAAAATAAGCAGTAAAGACCCTTTGGGCTGTCAGATCAGTGGATTGAACAAAATGCAAGTAAAGGAGACTGATATGTGCCCTCCCTCCAGCAGCATAGGTGTAGACAGCAAAGATGCAGATTTCCCTGCAGCCATCAACCTGGAGCTGTCTCTTCTGCCGTTCCACGTCAGCAAGGTCAGGACCTACCCAGCAGAGAGGAGGGAATCCTGTTTCCTTGTCACGTGCCCAGGAAAGCTGAGTGTGACAGTTTTTATGTGGAACCTTCATCCAGAATTGCTGTGCTACAGCCTCCAGCTTGCCCTTAAAGGCTGCCATGGGCTGTACAGCCATTAATGCTGGCTGAATGTTCAACCCTGGTGAAACCCTCAGAATGCCATTAGTGTACTGTCCCCTATCACTTGTTTCTGTTCAGCCACTGCCCGTGGTTGAGATTACATCTAATAACAGCAGACAAGCAGGACGTGTGCTTGTGCCACCAGAGTCATCAGCCACACAGGTTTGTGATGAACGTCACCCCAGCAGACGCCGACGTCAGGGAAAGCAAGTCCTGGTGAGCTCCTTTTAGAAGGCCTGGCATCATTCCCCAAACTGGTTCTCCATGAACAGACTTGTCTGTCTGCCAGGGGCTGCCCTTGCACACAGCCAGATGCAGTGGGGTCTGAATATCACCCCTCCAACTAGGACCCTGCTATTCCCACAGCTCAGTCCCACTACCTGTTCATTTTACTTTTAATTTACATTCCTCCCCCCATATTCTCTTTTATTCATTCTTGCATCACCCTTTTTCCTCTGTCCTCGCATCAGCCAACCTCTTCATTACAAAAGTTCCCTACATTTTTAGCTATGAGCAAAAAGCATTAAAAATGCAATATTTGGACAACATAAAATCCTAATAATCCTGTTTCTACATGCTTTGACTTCTGCCTCTGCTGGAGGCATCACTTGTCCTGCCTACAGCTGAACCAAGAATAAGTGTGGGGGAAACACACTGCATGTTCTAGTATTTGTAAATTATTAGACTTCTGAGGTTATGTAATAATTTTATCTCCTTTTTTTTATTATTTTCTTAGCAATCAGTGATACTAGAAATGCAGAGATAGAGACTGATATTATGTACTAGCTAAATCTTATTGTAAGAACTTAATAGCCTTCCACTGTATAAAGCTTCAGGACAAGAAAACAGGGGTCATGTAGCAGGACCTCAGTGAAGACTCACAAGTTGCTGTAATATGCTGTGTAAGTACTGAATATACGTATGTTTTGTTTTGTCAGTGCTGTAAAATAACTTATCTGGTGATTCAATTTTCTTATCAACCCCAGCTTGTTTACTGAATTTTAAGTCTTGGGCAAGATGAAGCAAGCTCATGAGGAATAGCTGGTTTTCAAAAGATACAAGCTCCAGATAACCGAGGACAAGTAAGGCACACAACAATATTGAAATCACTCAGTTTTATTGCAGCTGACTGAGACAGAGTGTGCTTTGAGGCTGGGAAATTTCCATTACTGAACTGCAGGACAGTGCCTGGATACTGCTACTACTGCAGTTGAAAAATAAAAGCAACTTAGTTTTATATAAACAGCAACAAAATGCCAGTATATTAATTAAAATTTCTAGATTTATATGATAAGCTTTTAAGGTTGCTGTAAAATGGATCCTTTTAAAAATATTTAGACTATGATTGCAAACTACTTGTTCAAAACTAAGGAACATAAAAATGACTCGAAATTGCAACTGTGTTTTCAAACCATATTTGTGAACAGCAAATCAAACCAGAACATGATAGATAATACAAGACATCTCCTACAACAGTGACAGGTTCTGACAGTGACAGAATGATACCCAGTGCAGGATCAAGGCTGTTACTGACAGAATCATTCTGCAATTAATAATCTTTTGTGCTCTCCTTGGCGTGCACAGAACAACCACAGCAATCTGTTTACTCATCTTAACTCCATGGTGTCTAAGCCACAGTAAGCTCCATGCAAAGTCCATCAGAATGTTGAATGCGGAAAAAAGGAAATACTGGAGGGAAAAGTAAATTTGTTCTGGCATGAAGGGCCCAGCAATTTGGATGAGAGACTGTTTTTAACCTCCCAGCAGTGCAAGATTACAGTGAGAGGCTCACTTTCATTGAGGTCACTTTACGCTGCCAAAGCAGAGGTCAACGTTCCCATGAAGATCAGTCTCAAGGGATTTCTGCTGTGTGTCACCCCTTCAGTCAAGCCTAGGTAGGTACTGACTAGGAGTTATTACCAGCTGATGCACTTTCTGAATCTTAGGATAGTCCCCTGTGGATCAGAGCTCATATCTAAGCAATTTCAGGAACCATCACCATGGTTCCTGAGTGCCTTAGAAGTTAAAATATATCTTTATAAAACATTTTAACATGTCTTATTTCTCTCTCTCATCACCCCCACACAAAGGCTTTGAGGTCTTTTTAAATAATTCTGGTAAAATTGTATATACTTAATGCTAGTGTTTTGTTGGGATGATGGGGAGGTTCAGGTTCATGCTGACATTCTCATACAGCAGCTTCCAAGAAAGCCATGGCTGCAATGTCCCACGCAAATCACACAACCGGTATAATTATGATGATCTTAGGAGACGTGGCTTCAGTTTTAAACTAGCACAAAGATGTGAGATGCCTCCCACCCCCACGATGGAGGGCCACTCTAGGGCAGCTCCATGGTGTTTGTCCTTGGCCTGAGCCAGCACTGCTGGTCCCAGGGCTTGGAGGCCTTGTGGTACAATGTTCCCTTTTCAAGAGACCTATTTACAGAACAAGAATTAACAGTTAAAGCAAAAATGAGTAACAGTGCAGGGAATTTCTAGATCCTGGTTGTAGGATGAACTCATTCATCTGACTCCTGAACTTGACTGAAGATGGAGACAGTCCAAACCATGGTGTATTTACACTGACTTAGCTTATGGCTTAGCTATTCTTGTTTCTGCTTACACAAACCCTTCTCAGCACTGCTTTGGTTTCTGTTTGAAATAAAAAGGGTTTTTCCTCCTGCTTCTTACTATCTGCTATCATTTTTTAGTAAGTATCACCTCTTCTCCCCCAACACAGCCCTTTATTTTGATCATGGAACTCATAATTTTCTTAAACCATGTTTATGTGCTTTCCAGAATTGAGGCTTTAATGTCACCTTGTTAAGCCAAAAGACCCAACATTAAAGGCAGGTAATGGCAGCGTTTTCGCTGAAAAGCGACTGATACCACTCCCATCTGCTCTGCCTATCTCAGCAACTGCAGAGCTTCACTGAAATACTGCACCGAGTCCTGTCACGGGAGGAGTTGTTGGGAAAGCATGCCATAGCCTCTGACCACTTATTTGGGCTTAATTGGATTAGACATATATTTGAACACAGCACTCAAAGGAGCTGACAGTCCTTCCACAATTTCCTGGCCTGCCTGGTCGGTTTCCTTTTTCATCAGACACATCCCAGTGAAGGTAGAAAGTAATCTAGATACACACCAGTTTTTAATTAAATTTGGTATGACAGGCTGTGTTTAAGCTACATTCTTCATAATAATTTGTTTTGCATTTGCTGATGACAGATTTATTTATGTATGTAATCAGAACTGTAAGCAAATTTTCATTTTTAGAGTTAAGAGAACCTTTAAAATAATATTTTACTTAGTTTCAGAGAATTTAAACACTCACATTTACTGCTGTCTAAAATTTCTGAGAAAAATAAGCCTGTGTTTCCAAAGTGCAGAACACATCATGAAACGAAAAAGCATTATATGCACGTAAAAATGAATACATTAGAATTATCCCACTCAAATACACAAAAACACAGGCTGTAGAGTTGAATATCTGTTAAATACAGAGAGGAGTTTATTCGATTTTCAGGAGCTCGTCCCTGACAGCTTTCTCTCCTCCATCAGGCTGGGCTGAGCAGCACCCGGAGCCAGCCCCGCAGGCCCAGCCTTGTCCCGAGGGAGGCCCTGGGGACACCCGGGTGTGCAGCCGGAGCCGGGGCTGCCCTCCCCAGCCCGGGCAAAGCCGGCCCGGAGCCCGGCCGGCCCAGCGAGGGGGAACCGGGGGATGGCACAGCTGGAAAACTGCGGTGGTTTGGCCGATGGCAAAGGAAGCCGGCTCGGAGCAGGAAGGGCCAGAAGAAGGTGGGATGCCAGAAATGACCTCGGGGAGTTGGGAGAAGCAAGGAATTATCAGGATATGGGTGGGGACAGCTTCAAGGCAGGGACAGATGTGAAGCAGCAGAGATGTTGGTAGTGAAAATGTCAGTAGTGACCAGGGGTTAGGACTTGTTGTCAGGGTCATTAGAGAACTTCAGAAAAACAGGCAGAAGTGGAGTTAAGATCCTTGTGCATAAACTCCCGCAAACGAGGAAAAGCTATTTTAGGAAAACTCTGCCTTGCAGAAAAACAGAAAAGGTACAACACTGTTGCAAGTAGCGATCAAGCCACGACAAACCTTCCTTCAGCTGAGATTTCACCTCCCCTACAAAGTTTATTTACACTTAGACGGGAAGCAGCGAACAGGAAAACGTAATTACATGTAAAAACAACATGCTAAGAAGAGGTTGCAAAACTGTGCGCTGAAGTCGGGGAGTATCACAAATGAAGTGGCCCGTATGGCAGTCCCCGAGCAGTGTCGCACGCAGCGCGGAGCGGGCCGGGCACGGAGGGAGGAGAGGGCGCTGAGGGCAGCCCGGGCCCGGCTCCATTTCCCGCCCGTCACCGGACGCCTCTAATGGCGCCGCGCGGCCGCGCGCCCACGTGACCCGCCGCGCGCCCCA
>JANPWX010000126.1:2279017-2328215 GCA_024734555.1 Trochalopteron elliotii | reverse complement strand
CGACCTTTCAAGGCTTTATCCCATCCCCGCACGCAGGCACCGCGGTTCCCGGCACGGACAACATGGCGGCGGTGTCGGGGGCAGGGGCTGCGGGCGGCTCCGCCAGCGCCGGCGGCCCGGAGATGGTGCGAGGACAAGTGTTCGACGTGGGGCCGCGCTACACCAACCTCTCCTACATCGGCGAGGGGGCCTACGGCATGGTGTGGTGAGTGCGGCCGCCGGGGCAGCGCCCTTGCCCCGGACAACTCCCTCCTCCCTTCCCTCCCTCCCTCCCGCCGCCCTGCCCGGCCGCGGGCCCGGCCCGCCCTTGCCCTCGGGGAGGGGGAGCAGCTCTGCCTCGCTTTCCTCAGCTCTGCCTCTCCCTCCGTGTTCCCGAGGTTGTCCCTCCGGCATCACCCTTCTTTCCTCTCCCTCCCTGCACCCCCCGCCATCCCTCCATCGGTGGGTGCAGCTGAGCGTCTTGTTTCGTTTCGCTCCTGCGTTTATTTTCTTTAATATCTTCTGCCTCTGGAGTTGGTCGCTCTCTTTATTTCCTCCGTCTCCGTAGTGCGATTGCAGACGTTCAGGAAGGGGGGGAAGGTGGTAAATCCTGCTGGCAGCCCCACGTCCCTCCCAGTGCCCTGCGAGGGCTCACCTGGCTGCAGCAGCCCGAGGTCGTGGGGGATAAAAAAGGTGAATCTGAGCATAGGAGTTGCCGCCGCTGCCTGACTTTGCTCAGGACGTGCTGTCTGTGCTGCAGAGCCGGCTGGATTAGTGCCTACGTTAACGTGTGCAGGTGAAAGTTCTCTTCGGCTGTCCTAGCTCTAAATTATATTGCATTATAAAGATTTAGACTGAGTCTCACTAAAATGTGGTCATGTATGTTTGCTGTGGGGTAACATCGGTCTTGAAAAGCGAGGTGAACGAACTACGAAAACCGTGAACTAACTGGATTAAGAGTGTGAGATGGATTTTTTGGCAGCCTCTATGAGCTGGGGTGATGCTGTGTGATCTGTGTATCTAATGACTGGGTTATTAACCTGGCATGCTCAGTGACCTTACTTAGGATTTCATTTTGTCTTCCATTAGTAAAACTCCTTCCATTAGTTAAAAAAAAACCCGTAGTCCTGAAATAACTTAAGGGATGCAGATGGTAAACTCTTTTTTGTTGCTGTTTTATTAACTTTCTTGCAACGGTGCCTCTGTTTCTTCAGTATGGTTTTCGACCAGAGTTACTAAGAGCGACTTACAGGCTGTGACTTCATGAAAGCTTTATCAGCATTAATTTCTCTCTCTGGTGAGGAATCTTTTGTAAAGCAGTGCATTTCTCAGCGAGGACACCTCACAGCCTTCAGCTGTGTGTTACAGATTTTTATAGCTGTAGGTTTTTGCACATAGTCACTGAACTGTGCTGGCCTGTCAGGATGAAGTCATTGTGTGTTTCAGGGAGGGAGCTTTCATCTAGGCCTGAGTTTAGCTGGGAGATGAGCCTCTCTCTCAGACTTTTGTGTTGTGGCCTTCACTTTTATTTTTTTGCTGTGGGAAGAACCTTCAAAATGGAAATCAGAAATCCCGTTTACAGTGTAAAAATATCCTTGTTATTGTTTCAGTGTTAGAAATTGCAGCAATATATCCAGTCGAAAACTTGTTGATGTAGCTTCTGGTACAGGCTGTATTTTATTATGGTTATTTTATCATCTGAGCCAGGGCAAGGGAATGGGTGCAGATAATCTCAGTAGTGACTGCACTGGTTTGCACTCACAGTCAGGTTTTTGAAGGTCCTGGGAAATAGCTTTGCCAAGGTGTGTGCTGGGGACAGGCCAGTTCACATCAATGGGGTGTTAAAAACCGTGTTTCACAAACAAAGTGAAAAGCTAAAATATTTCACCACAGGTCAGGGACTGCAAGAAGCAGCACGATGGCAGTTGATGCCCTTTTTTGGCATCCCTGTGCCAGTGAGCAGATACAGGGGAAACAGGGCCACCACTGCCCCTCCAAATGGTGTGTGGTAAACTTCTACACTGAAGCTGTTTCCCCTCCAAATCCAAAAGGTTATTTTTTTATTTGAAAACTTCTTCTGATACTTTGTGTCTGCTGTGAATGCTGCACAAAATTCCTGTCAAAATTTCCAAATCTCCAGTTCAGTTGAAATGTGCACTTGGCTTCTGTATTTTCTACTATAAAATTATTAACATAAAATGCCACGTTACGTATTTTGTGCTCTTGATTATTGCTCTTGTGCCTTGGGTGTGAAGTGACAGGGAGCAAAGTCTCAGTTTATAGCGTGTACTTGGTCAGGAAAGTGTTGGGTGTTGATGCCACAGCAGCTGTGCTGAATTGTAGTGCCTGCAATGAAATGTGATTACCTATCAATCCCAGCCGTGCAGGTTGTGCAGTTCAGTGCTCTGTGTTCCGTGTTTTGCTCTGGTTGCTAATGCAGTGAGGATCTGCAGAAGCTTCTCCCTCGGGGGGTGGGGTAGAGGGCAAGCTGTGAGTGCAGATGGAGATGTTTCCTGCAACTGCAAAATGCATTTACATTTGTACACTTTATTAAAGGAAAGCAAAGCAGGTCCTGATGCTTTTGTTTTAGACCCACAGCTTTGGAGATGATGGTTATTTACAAGTGCACTGAGCCATAAGGCTCGTTACACAGCAGACGAGTGTCTTTTGACTCTTAAAATCCTTCACTCTCTTTCTCATTTTTCTCCTAATTCTTATGTTTCTAGATTATTGGATTAGGGATTTGAAGACAATAAAATGCTTTCGATTGTATGAGTAAAAGGGCAAATGAAGTATTCTTAGGATAGTGCTGTTACGGTCAATCTTCCATTTTGATTTTGCAGCAGAGAGAATGTTTAAGAAATATTGATCACAACATAAAATACCAGTACAGGAAATAGAGGAAGATGTTGGCTGAAGAGACTGTACGTGAATGTTCTCTCATCTGGATTTGAAAACCCTTAAAGGCATTTAACTGTTTTCCCTAGTGCAGTCATTTTTTTTACATAATCAGGTTTTGAGTAAAAATAAACTCAGCAGAGCAGTATATTTACTGCTGTGTTGTGGTTGCACTTTCTCAGCTTTGTAAGCAGAAAAGGCAAGTTATAAGGCCAAACCCCATCCTAATGTCCTCCAGTTCAACTCTGCCAGAACCGTTCAGCCTGTGACACAGGCTTGTGCCTTACTCTTGGTGAAGTGGTAGGGGTGGATCCCTGTCAGAGCCCCTTTCTAACCCCTTTGTGTTTGGGTCATTCTGCGTGTGAAACTCAGGGCTGAGCACAGAGCTAAGTTCGAGCCCAAATCCTCAGCACTTCCTAGGACTGCAGGACATTCTTTGAGCAATTACTTAGTCATGCAGTCATGTTTGTTACTCTGACTTAATTTACCCAAATATATGTAAATGTTGGGTTGTCTTCTTCCCCTCTGCTTTCACTTTAGAATTGTCATTTGTTTTGAGGGGCATCGGTGTAAAGTTCTTTAAGTGACTTTCCCTTTCATTCAGTGATAGGGGGTTGTCAACATCAGAGTCAGATGGAACCCACTTTTAGACTAGGCCTGAAAGTTTCAGAAATGCCTTTCAGACACAACAAATTGGGAAAGGTTGTTGGGGCTGTTTCTTTCTCCCCTTATATGGGCTTGGTTTTATTAGTAGTAGTAGTAGTATTTTTTTAAAGCAGCCTGTTAACAAGCCATACTTCAAACACACTGGAACAGCAATAGAAACATGATAAAATTGAGCCTTAAATTTCCAGCGTGACTTATTCTTCATCCAGTGGTAATCAGTGGTCAGTGGTAATTTGGCAAGGATGATAATTTGACAGTAAAAAGCAAATAACCATTTTGGAAAGAAATGACGAATTGAATGTGATAGGGATGTTCTCATTTTTATCCTAGTTTTTGGAAGCTTTTTTTGTCATCAAGCTTTTATGAATGTGAAGTGATATCAGTGCTGCAAATAACTGCTTATAAATAAGCAGTTGAATGCAGATGAGTGCAGTTGGAAGAAAATAATCTGCAAGCTCAAATCTTGGATTTCTTGCTCTGAATTTGCTGTGTTACAAAGAGAGCTTTTTGTTACTGATGTGCTGTGGAAGAGTGATATTAGAAGTTTAGGTAGTCAATAGATAAATGTTAAAGTAATACTGAAAAGAATACTTAAAACGTTTGGCAGTAGATTCTTTAAAGTTGCACTTCTCTCCACTTTCTCATGGAACAACCCTACTTTTAGAGCATCAATAAGTTAAAATGAAGAGAAGCATTTTAATAAAGAAACTAAAACCAGTAAGAAATCAGGAATAGAACAATCTGGAAGGCATAGATATTTATGTTAAAACATAAAAACTTGAATGGGATTGATGGTTGCATAATAGTTTCTTTTGAGTTACATAAAAAGGTGGCTTTTGAGGGTCAGCCTGGGGTGGGGTGGGGTGGGCTGCTCAGTGGCAGTGATCAGAAAGAGCCTGTCATGTTTGTTCTGTTAACTCTTGCCTTGATCCAGAGAGACAGGGAGCCAGTGCAGGGATCCGTGCCCCTGTTTGCCTGTGCATTTAGGGAGCACAGGTTGGGTATGGGTGTCCATACCTGGTGATTAACATGTTCTGTCTGTGTGATAAGGAGAACAGGGAGCTGATACAACTTAGCCAACCCGCCCCAGTGCAAGGATCAGAGGAGGGAATTAGGGAGTGTAATTGGTGGCTAGTTATCAGCTTCTTCCCTCTGGGGAGAAGGCAGATGTAAGCACTTCCCTTCAGTCACTCAAGCTTCTAGTGCTTGCCTAACCTGGCGTGGGAACCCAAAGGAGGAATTAGAGCTGCTTTTCCTGCTCTCCCTGGTGATGGGAAGGTGGCCCCTCACAAGCTGTGCAGCAGAGATGGGCAGCAGCCACTCTCTCTGTGTCAGAGCTGTCTTCCACGTTTATGGAAGATGAGAGGTAGCAACTTCTGCTGTCAGCCTAGAGCAATGGGATACTGGCTTAGCTGAAGAGTGCAGCTCATGGACACTTGCATTTTATAAATAAATACACATTTTTGTAGCACAGCATGATCCATCCCATGGGTACAAACAGAGATAACTTAGGGGTTTTCTTTGAAGCATGCTTTATTAAGGAAATAAGGCTTACGTTCACAGCATCAGCCCATCTCCCATACCCCTACAAACAGTTCTAGTACCTGTTGTCTGCCTTCTATCAAATCTGACAGATGGTAAAAGTCTTAAAGATGGAAAGTTATTCTGCAGGTTTTGCAAAAATAGGTATTTTTCTCGAGTGAAGAGATCCTGCATGCTGCTCTGCTGGGGAAGAGATTGTATCAGGTCACATGTGAGAAATCAGACTCCCCGAGGAGACATGACATGCCCCAGTTTCACAGATGGATTTATTGGTACTCCTGAGACTAGAAATGTGTATTTGTAGGACACCAGGCTCTGTTAGTTCAGTGGCTTCTTGTTCAGGGGTGGGGATCTACAGCCCACAGAAGAGTTGGTGCTTTACCAACTGAGTAGGTGTAGAGCTCAGCTTGTGTTGAAAACTAGTACTTCGCCAACATAGTAGTTTTTTTAATGCTTTTTCTGTTGATGCTTTGTCAGTTTCAGCTGTGATCTAGAAATGAAAATAACTGATTGATTTGGTATTTAATGAAAATATTTTATGACATCTTGCAATGGAACATTTCACAGCATAATGTAGGTTGAAAGGAGCTTTCTGAGGTCATGTAGTCCAACCTCCTACTCAAAGCAGGGCTGATGTCAAAATTAGACCAAGTTGCTCAACGTGTCCACTCAGTATTTCCAAAATCTCCAGGGATGGAGATTCTACAACGTCTATGGGCAACTTCTGTTTTTAGTGTTAAACCAGTTGTCCAGTGGTACTTCTCCCCTTAAAAACACGAGAGTTTGCCTTGCTGCATCTCGGGACCATCCCCCCGTGTCCTTTGTACTCTTTGCCTCTGAGAAAAATCTGGATCACTTTTCTCAATGATTCAACTTTATGAAACTTAAAAGAGCAGCTGGATTTTTTTCCACCACCACCCATTTTCCCCTCCTAACCTATACAAACCAAATTTCTTCAATTTTTTTTTCTTTTATGTCACATCCTCCAGCTCCTTATGAAATCCTAATGGTTTTCTGCTGGATTTGGTGTAGTCCTGGGAGGGAGGAAAGCTGGATGCAGAATTCCAGATGTGCCTTCACAGCTGGAATCAGTTCCCTTGACCTGCTGGCTGTGAACATAACACAGCCCAGTCCTTGGTCAGCCTTCATCACTGGGAGCTGGCACTGCTCATGGGTGAAGTTGGATGTTGTTCTCATAATTTGGAGAAGGCTTTCACTTAAAGTGAAGTATTTTAGGATATTTTAAAAAATCCCAAACCCAGAAACATTTTATTAAGTGTTTCAATTGTATTTGACTATTATTTCCAGATCACTCAAATGAAGTGTATGGAGCTATAAACGTATTCAAAAATATAACTTCTATGCTTTTGTATTACAAGGTAAATAAAAACAATAGTGTAATAGTGTGAAATTCAGCGGTATAGCTAATTTCAGGTGATTTATCTATGTGAAATCTATGTCCTCTTAATTGGCAGGACAGTAATTAAAGACGCTGGTTTGCTTGTGGATGAATCTCCTTTTCAGCAGAGAGCTTGTTTTCCTTTGCTTTAGTACAACTTTTGGATATATGAAGAAGCTGTACTCAAATTTATCTGTTTGCAAGGTGCACAAAAAACCAGATACAGTTCATTGTCAGCTTTGGGCAGGTAGATTAGTAATACCCAGCTCATAATAAAGGTCACTGATTCAGATGGGGTTATTTGATGAGCTATCAGTAGGTCCTTTGGCAGGGTTTCCTGTGCTCCATCGGGGTGCAGGAGTTGGTTTCTGTTTCACAAGCATTCCTGTCTCCACCCGTTTCCGCTGAGGAGAGGCAGCGCAGGGACAGCCTCGGCTCCCCTCATCCCCCTGTGCACCCTCTGCCTCCACACTGCCTGGCCTTGTGCTGTGCCCCTCCAGCCCTCTTCGTGCTGCATCAAATACTGGTTCGTGTATAAATGTCTTGTAGAAAGGCTGTAACAGAAATATTTTTCTGTTAGATTTGGGCAGAATCTTCACGACAGTCCAGGTTTAGCAGAGTTGTGCACCTGCTTTTGTTGCCCATCTGTTTGCAATCCCCAAAATCACAACTGCCTGTGTTCCCCTAAGAGGAAGTCTCTTCTCTTGGAAGTTCTTCTTTTGTATTTTAAGACAATTTTCATAAAATACTGAAATACTCTGTGGTGATTAGGATGCAAATGAGAGTTTTTGTTACATGGTGGAAAGTAATTTGTCTGTGTTGTGGGTATGTTTTAAGTACGAGCAACTCGCAATTAGGCTTACAGTTTATAATGTACAATTACTTCATTTTGCAGTTTCTCTTAAAATTAGCAGCTGCCACTGCAGTACCTTACTTCTTGCTTTTTTGGAAGGAAGGCAGATTGCTCCACCAAATATTGCTGATGTGCTCTGAGTAAAATTTCAGGTCATTTGAGCACTCCAAATCAATACTCCCCAAAACGCTTCAGTCCAGAATTTGTCCAATTTTATTGGGATTTGGATGTTGCAGAATATCCCGAATGACATTCAGGTTGACTTCTATATTGGATTTTTTTGAGTGTTTCATAATTGTGAAATAGCTTCCTTTCAGCTACTGTAGCCAACATGTTCTAATGCTGATACCTCCTCTGAACAAAACACCAAGCTATGAATATGCTGAGGGTTTACTGTTGGCATTTACTGTTCTTTCTTGTTAGAAACGTGGAAAAAACATGCAGAAAATGCCTTGTAATCTGATATGAAGGGAAATAACTTCTGATAGTGGTGAGATGCACACTCAGTGCTAGGTTTGGTTTGACTTGGTTGTTTTGTTGTGTTTTGGTTTGCAAGTGAAATACTGAACTAACCATGGCAGAGTGGACAGTAGCAATGACCTTATTTTCATCAGTGCTGTGGGATAGTTTTCATTTTGCACTGATGTTTCTACATCAGGTTTAGGAAAATCTCTGCTTTTGAGTGTACGTGGATGATTCTGTTCTATTTTCTGTTGGAATGAAATACTGTGATCTATCTCTTCTGAAGATTTATGTGGTGTGGAATCAATTAAATGAGCTATTTATATGGTGTGGAATCAATTAAATAAGCTGATTTTAGGAGGAGTATCTGGGATATAAGTCAAATTAGAACCTTAGCAGACAAAAGACCAAACTACACTGGAGGATTTGTTAATCCCATCACTACTCAGAGCTCTCTGGGAGTGCTCTGCCTTCTCTCTAGGAAAGGGGAGATGTTTCCTGCACACTTTTGTGATTCCTGCCTTGCTGCTTGGGGATGTGGTGGTTGTTTCCCAGGCTCTGGAGTAACAGTGGGGATGTTACTGACCTGTCCTTTGCTGTCCTGGTGGCTTTTTGTTGCCCCTTGAGGAGTCTCAAGCACAGGGGGAGGAGGTGGGCACCTCATGGGCTGTGTGGGGGCTGAGCTCTCCTGGGAGGCCCAGGCACCTGAGCTGAGCTTTGCAGGGCTGAGCCTTGCAGGCTGGCCTGTGCTGATCTTGGGCTGTGCTGCTGCTGCAGGGACAGCTTTTCTCTCCACACCTCTGCTCTGTCATTCCTTCCTCCTCTCTTGTGCTGGGGCCTGCACAGCTGGAGCGTTTGCTGTGTTGGAAAGCTGCTTTAGCTGAAGAGTGACTTCATAAAAAAATACAGTTGACAGGTTGAAATGATGGACACAAAGCCCTGTGAGTGCTGGTGCTGACACAGGAGGGGAATAGGACTGTACAGGTAAAGGCTTCATTACTGTTCCTGCTTCAGCTTGGAGCTGTATTAGTTCTCTGAACTGACACAAAAAAAAAGGCATCAAAAAAGTGCCTTTTGCTCCAGCCAAAAAAGTGAGAAAGGGCAGGGATGTGAGGCATAACAGGGAGGGTGAACCACAACCACTCCTTTGAAGTCACGGAGACCTTAGGTTGTCTCATGTTGTCAAGTTCTTACAATTCTAGCCCAAAATTCATTCCCACAGGAATTTATATACAGAGGAGAAATAGACAGAGATAGTGATATTAAATATTGCAGTGTTTTATCAAAAGCTTTGGGTGCCTTTGGAATGAATTTATTTCACAGATGCCAAAGGCCTTTAAATGTAGTGAAGTTTGTTAAATTTGGTATTGATGCTGTCAAAGGAAATACTGACAGTGGAGAACCAGTAAACCTCTAAAATAGGGAAGTGGGAAGGCAAGAAGTAGATAAAGAGATGTAAGAGTTTTCTATTTTCTGCAGACTAACTTGAAGTGGCATTAAACAGAGTAGGCATATGTGGTGGTTTGAAGTTAGTGTTCTACACCTAAAGGTATGGAAAGAAAAATACATATTAGAAGAGCTTGAGAGAATTGATTTTTTTTTTTCAAACAACTAACAATAATCAAAGCACCATAAAATTAAATAGTATCTTTAGCCAAACAGTACAGAACCTTGGGTGAAATAGCCAGTATTGTTCTACACCTTAAGCCAGTATTAAGGTGTAGTTCTAGAACTGCTGCTCTTCATAGTTCTGTTTAGTAGGTGCTAACAAAACACAAATCATCTGGTCTGCCACACCCAGGATTATGAATTGACTGAGCTTCTGGCAAAAGTAATTAATTTAACAGACTCCATTTTGCATGACTGGCTCTTTGTTTTCAAAATACTAGGAGTGATCTCAGGAATTGTGCTATTAAGTAATTATTATGTGCATAGTAAGTAGCTTAAAATTGAATGTTTTGCAAGAATCCACCAAATACTGCTTTTCAAATTCTGAAAAATAAAATTGGGCCTTTGTAACCTATTAGATCCTAGAATGGTTTGAGTTGGAAGGGGCCTTAAGGATCAAGTAGAGCCAAACCCCTGCAGGGACACGTTCCACTAGACCAGGTTGCTCCAAACACCTCCAGGGATGGGACATCCACAGCTGCTCTGGGAGGCCTGTGCCAGTGTCTCACCAGTGTTAATTGGAATTATTTGAGCAGATACAATGTACTGAAAGCAAATCATCTTAGGAAGTTATGAAAGTGCTGTAAGAATTTGTGGCGTGAAGGGCAGTAACCTGGAGTAGATCAGATCTGAGTAAAATCCCTTCAGAGTAATTATTCACCTTTGTCATGGGAGGAAGGAGTTGGCGTAATTGTAGCAGGAAGCTTTACTCTCAGGATTGATTTGGATTGTTAGGAGGGAGATGACTGAAGCAGGAGGTGGTGGAGGTGAAGGCTGTGCTGTTCCAGTTTGACCCAATAAGCCTCAGAGGTTAACTGAAAGCACACCAGGGTCTGCAGGGGTCACACGGGCACCTTGCTATGGACTTGTGGTAAAATAAAGGGCACTGATTTAGAACTTACATATTTTTTTCTCCCTTGTTGGTTTTTTATTTGTCTGTTGTTTTTTAAAGAACCTAATAGTAAGGTAGCTCACCTGGATTTTTTGGATTTTCCATGGATTGCTGACTTTCCTACGTGGTAGGAATTAGTCTGTAAAACGAAATCTTTAATGGAGAAAAGTGGAAGTGTATTAAGATGCCCCTGTTTCTATAGTTTATCTCCTGAATTCTCAGCTGACAAACCTGAGAAATGCTTTGTTACTGAGAACCTCTTCTAGAGAAAGCTGAGAAATCAAAATGAAATTGAGTGTGACATGGGTTGTCTTTTCATAAACTGAGGTTTCTTAAACATGGCAAATGTATCCCAATATGAGTAGGCACTTGTTCCTTTTAAAACCAGGTGCTGATTTTGTAAATTGGTGCTAATAAAGAAGTCTAATGAATAATGCACTTGTCTTCAAAATATTATGAATAAATGGAGGAAAGTAACAAATATTTCTAGTAAACGTAGGTGTTTACAGTTGGCTACAAAAAATACATTCAACAGTGTAAAAAATGACACATTACTCAGTGTCCTCGAATAGTCTTTGACTATTTTTATCCTTTTTCCAGTCTTTTCTCTGTATTAAAAAAGTTGTACATTGTAGCTGCACCCTGTGGTTTAATCATGTAGAAGGAGAAACTAATTATTCTGAAGAATCTGGAAAGGTTAACATCTGATTGTTAAAAAAAAAAGCCCCAAACCAAAAGCCCAAAACCCTCTGCAGATCTGCACTTCTGCAACCACCTTCCCCCGCCCCCAAAAGTTATAGCGAGCAGTCTGTTAGGGTGGTTGTTACTGTGTCATAATATTGCATTGTTTTATTTACAGCAGTCTTAAAAATAAGTTTAAGCTATTTGCATTGTAACTTGATAAATGTCAGTGTGTTCTGCAAATGTCCATGATTGAGCTAAATGTAGACTGAATGAAAAGATTAAAGATCTCCATAGATCAGCTTGCTTGCTGGAAATTATTTTTGCCTTTCCTATTCTGAGTGTAAGCAGAATTATCCAATATCTCAGAAAGATTCTTATCTTTGGATATGCCCTTGGAATCCTGTTTCCACAGCAACACAAAGCTACTGATTAAAAAAAAAAAACAAAACAACCTTTTAAACTTCAAATCAGTCTTTTATTTAGAGTTGTAATTAGGATGTTTGCCGGTAGCATTGTGTATTTTGTGTGTGTGCTGAGAGCAGCCTGTAAAACAGCCACGAGGTGAATAATCCTCGAAGTGCTGGAAGAACATCCCGTGGAGGGGGAAGCCTGCAGGCAGCGTGGCAGAGGAGCAGGCAGTTGTTTTTCAGCGTGAAGGACCAGCCCTCTGTGGGATGCAGGGACTGCCAGGAGCTGGCTCCTTTCCTGCCGGCAGCTGCAGCGTGCTCTCACTTGTTCCAGTTCTGCCCCAAATGAAACATGCGAGGAATAGGAATGGCTGGAAGAACGTGCAGCAGGCGCTGTGGGCAGGAGGGGCTGAGCTTTGGCACTCGGCCACACGTGCCTGCTGAAAGGTTCCCTTGCCGACAGGGAGTTCATGGGAGAGGGGCCCGAGGCCGCCTGAGCCGGCGGGGCTGCGGGCTCGGGGCTGCGGGCTCGGGGCTGCGGGCTCGGGGCTGCGGGCTCGGGGCTGCGGGCTCAGGGCTCAGGGCTGCGTTGCCTCTCTGGTCACTGCTCTTGGAAGCAGCCCCGCCCTGGGCTTCTGTATAAAAAGGAAGTTTTTACCGGAGAGTAGAAGGATAAAAACTGGCTCTAAAAGTTACATGGTGCAACTTCTCAGGTTATAAATGTTCATTTGTTTATTTTGTACAGCTGTGCCTGATGTTTTACTTAGTCAAAATTTTGTTATGTATTTACAAGGTACTTAAAATCAGGAATGATGAACTCTACTGCTGGGACTTTGTATTGATTTTCACAGGATGTTGCAAAAGTATTTAAATAACGGTGCTATGGCAGGTTGTCACAGGTTAGTAACCACAGCTTGAAATAGGAATAATGTTGTGGCTACAAAGTTGGGCAGTTGCAAAATCTGTGTTTAAATTTATCACATTACAGATAAATAGCACTCGCAGCTGAATGGTTGCTTCACCTTGTGAGGCTGCACATGATTGGGGTGGAAATAAATCCTTCCTTCTGAGTATTTAAAGTGTTGGTGACTAGATTCATCATAATGGGACAGTTCTGTGGGTGATGATCAGTACGTGTGCTAAACGATTAGAAATTAAAAGCTATCAACTGGCACTCTTAAGAGTTGTTAATATGGGAACTGTTATTCCTACTTTATAGATTTTTATCTTCTCTGGAAAAAAGTCAAGATAATAGAAAGTTCCTGACTTCAGAAGATGTCCCAGTTAACTGCATCATTGCAAATATAACCAGTTGTTGTGAAGTTTAGTAGAAGCTGACAGCCCAGACAAATAGGTTACACTGCACACACTGGGACAGCGCTGCCAGAATGCAAATAATCTAAATTTAGATTGCGCTGGGAGGCGGATGGGATGTGCTGGGGAGCGGAGCCTGGTCGGACTGCAGGGGGAGCACGGGTGATGCGGAGTCGTGAAATGAGCTCAGTAATCGCGGCTGCGGCTGGAAGCCGCAGAGAGGAGCCGGTGCCTGGGCTGCAGGGGGATGCACCAGGGCCTGCATTTGCACCTTCAGAGTGGGTTTGTTTGCAAATACTGGAGTGCACAGTATGAGCAGAGTATTTCTTCAGCAGAGCTCTGGAGAGGAGTGCATAAATCTGCCTGGTGGCAGGCAATGAACGGTTGGATGGAGGGAGAACTTGGGGAATGGTTCAGTGTGCCTTACAAAGGACCCGGTTTTGTGAGTTTATGGTGTTTCCTGTGTCGTTCATCAGTTATTTCTGTAGGGCTTCATAGGCTAAATCGGGGTCAGGTTGTAGCCTGACTCTTCAGTTCCACTGAAGTTCAGTCTCATGTGTAGCCTTTACACTTTCCTGTAGCACGTGTCAAATCAAGAAAGCATTTTTGAAGGGCCACAGAGTTTACTTAAAGCAGTATGTGCTTTAAGGGCTGTGGCTGAGAATGTGAAATGGTGTTAACTAGATAATACAGATTCTCAATGTATCTGTATTATGCATGACATTTAAAATATTATGCACCAGCAAGTGTACCTGACTGCTTGTATGATTAGCTTCTTGCTCACAGAAGTTGAGATAATCCCTCAGATCAAGTTACAAAAAGGCTCATCTTTCAAAAAGTGTGACATCAGAAATTAATCCAGTGTCCCTTTTAGTGTTTCAACTAGACAATATTTCAGTTTTGCTCCCCTCAGCTGAGGCAATGGAAGCTTAGCTGTATTGGTGTGGGGAAATCTGCTACAAACAGAAAGATGACTGTGTGGGGAAGGTACCCTGGAGAGGAAACTGATTGCATCTTTATTCCAAATACGCAGCTTTTTTCCTCAGTGCATCATGTGTATTACAGTTGAACCATCAGAAAGCAAAATTGATCCTTTGCTAAATAACAGCATAATTCTTTTAGTAAGAAAATGCCTGAAGGACTGTAGGTGAAACAGCTACAAGAGTAGAAATCTTGGTGTATTTAATTGATGAATTCATGTTCATTTAATCTGTACGAGGAAAGATAACATATTTTCCATCAATAAGCGACCTTTGCTTGAGAAGCAATAACTGATTTACCAAATATTGTAAGAGACTGGGAGCTTTTATTTGAGCATCAATGGATAAATATTGGCATTTTGCCTTTTTGCACTCTGCATAACTGCTGCTGTCCAGTCCTTTGAAAGGAAGTAAGATTCTGCATTGTGGCAGAAAAAATGCTCAGGTCAGTACAAAGGAGGAGCCAGGAGGTTTGTTTATAATGATGAACTGGCCCATAGGATTCTTTCATTTCTTTCCCAAATCCAGGTTGTTTGTGCTTCAGAGTTATTTCTGGTTTTGTTTTCTGCTTGTGAGCGACCTCACTGGTCTATTGTAAACACCACAGGTGATGAGCTAAGAAAATGACTGGAGCCCAAGTGCTCTTGGAGGCTGTGCCAAGTTCCACTTAGGCACTGGTTACTATCTATTTTAGGACCCAGGAACTGCTAATGTGTTATCTATGCATATGCAGTAGCAACAGTTGGAATGAATGCTTGCTCAGCATGTGGCATTTCAAAGCGTTTAAGTGTTTCTGGAGGCAAACAAATGGTGCTGTCTGTGGGTACAGGCCAGGACTGGGGATGCAGGCAGGTCAAAGGGATTGGGTGGGAGGACGGTGCAAAAAGGATGTCCTTACACAGGCACGTGCTGTATGAAGATCTCACTGATGACCCCAGTTGACTGAGTTATATGTCCATTTTAATAATGAAAGTGAGAAATTTCCAACAGTTTCGCATCCAGTGGTGACAGTACTATCTCAAACACCTTGTTGCACCATATCTCTGCTTAGTTGTAGAAGAGCCTTGATGTGGCCAGGCACTTGAATTCCCCTGAGGTGTCCTTTTCTAATTGGATCTTTGTATTTTATTCTGCTTTACCTGCTCACCAGGTACCTGGACGTCTCAGCAGAGTAAGGCCAATTAAAAGAGTATCAAAGAAAGTTCTGGGACTCAATTATAGAAGATTGGTGGGATGTAAAGCTTCCTTGGCTAGTATGATTATAGTTATATATGAAATAGTTGAGGCTAACAGAAATGTATGGAATGTAGGCTTGATTATTTTTTAATTTCCTAATAATGCAGCAGTGAGCTTGGGTAGGAACAAGAATTATATAAACACATCTAAATTCTAATTAATTAAATTACCATATACTTCTAATACAATAGAAGTTATGATCATGAGATGCTTTGTCAGTCATATAAACAAGACCATAGAAAACATACTAAAACCTGTTAGGATTCATAGTCCAGATTTTAGAAAATTAGGTATGTTTTACTGAGGCTTTTAATTAGACTCAGGCTATGATATTCTTCATGAATGCGTAGGCATGTTGAACAGAAATACCATTTATTGGGCCTATTTACTGGTGTAGCTGGGAATGGAGTTCTGAGCTCCTGGAAGGAGTCGTGTAGACATAGGAGGCAGTGAGTTCCTTACTGTGGGTCACAGTCACTGTGATCCTCGTGCTGCTGCTTCCACACCGTGTGTGTACTGGGGTACAGCTTTCTTTCCTCAAACTCTTGTTGTCCCTGGAACTGAGCTTGGAAAGATGTTGTCACAAATTCTCCATCCCTTTTGTTCTCCCGTGTCTGTTACAGAGGTGCTGACAGTGTAGATTGGTGGAAAGCTGAAAGATTGTGACAAATGGTATTAGTTGTGGGAGCTGGACATGGGATGTGGAATCCTGCTGCTTAAAAGATGATTTCTGGAGGTTTTTCTGCACCCCAAAGTGAATGGGTTAACTCAAGATGAACTTTCTCAAACTTCTGATGATTGCAGCATATAGAACAAACCTCAGACTTTGTTGTTGCACAGGCTGATAGAGAGGACAAATACCTTCCCTTTGTGCAGTACCCACGAATCAGAGACTCCAAGTCAGCTGGGAAAGCCAATGGTTGTAGAGACCCAAACAGGATGGTCAAAGAGAGCAGTGTTTTGTCAGTTCACCAAACTAAAAGACGTGTCACTGTCACCTCTCTCCATCTGATAAAAATAAATGTAAACAAAATTTACACCCCTGTATTCAATTGAATTCACATTCTTTCTTTCTGAATTGAATGTTCTTTGTAATCAATGTTGTTGGTTCTCTTCTAGCTCTGCTTATGATAACGTCAACAAAGTTCGAGTTGCTATAAAGAAAATCAGTCCTTTTGAGCACCAGACGTACTGCCAGAGAACTCTGAGAGAGATCAAGATCCTACTGCGCTTCAGGCATGAGAATATTATTGGAATAAATGACATTATCAGAGCTCCAACTATTGAACAGATGAAAGATGTGTATCCTTTCAAAGTGTTATTTGGCATCATTGGTACTAGTTGCCTCCTCTCTTTTGATTGTTTCTTCCCCTTCATCCTCTTCCTTCCTAAATGTTAATAAAAGTTGGCTTCTATTATTGTAAATCAAAAGAGAGGTTAATAGTATTTGATCAGTTTATAGATTTGATGTAGATGAGCACTAGTTTTTTTCTTTCTTTTCCAGGAAAAGAGAAAGATGTTAATTTCTATCTTCCAAGGCAAAGAACCCAACATTGTAGAGAAGATTTAGTTCAGTCATGTAATTCTAAAACTGTATTTGCTCTTAGCGGAGCTGCTGTTAGAACTGGTTACTTTGAGGAGAAAGTAAAATGGACTGACTCTGCTATAATTGTCTCAAATTTTCTTGAATTAAGGGGGAAGAAAATTTTACTTAACTCATTCCTGTCAGAGGAAAAAAAAGATACCCTTCTTTTAATTTTCATTGCAATCTTATTTAAAAAAAAATCATCTGACTGAGTATATTGGGATTTAATTTTGGTAAGAGAAGGACTGTTGTGTTCAGTGTAGCATAATAAATATTTTTGTAGAGAAGAAGAGCTGAATTTTTTAAGTGGGGAGATGGTAGAAAAATTGATCAGAAATGATGAGATCCTCTACAATCCTGCTTTTATGCAACTGCTAACAAGTATCTTGGAAGCTTATTACTCATTAACCAAAAAACCACCCTTTATTTTTGGCAAGCAGGATAGGAATCAGATGAAATTAAGATTCCAATAGAAGTCAAGCTCTGCTATGAAGAAATAGAGGTTTATGATGATTAATTTGAGAGGATCACATGCTGGTGCTTCTTTATTCTGTAAAGGGCTGCATCATGTAACAGGATTGATTGGATTCCAAACTTCTAAAGCAAGAATCAACTACATGGTTTCATTGTCATCAAACAGGCAAATAAGAGAAAAAATGTTCTAGAAGTTTCCTTGGGTACTGCATGTTGATATCTGACATGACACCAAGTTTTTTTGCTGCCTTACATCTAATGCCTCACAGATATATTGTGCAAGATCTTATGGAGACAGATCTTTACAAGCTCTTAAAGACTCAACACCTCAGCAACGACCACATTTGTTATTTCCTTTACCAGATTCTGAGAGGGTTAAAATATATCCATTCAGCCAATGTGCTTCACCGTGACCTCAAACCTTCAAATCTGCTGCTTAACACCACGTGTGATCTCAAGGTAAATTGAAATTCCTTTCAGATTTTCCTGCCATGGTCTTCATAAATGAGCTGCTATAACCATGAATGTGGGATTTTTGCTGGGTATTAATGTGATTTTTGTCCTGGAAAGAGTGCCAAAGCATTATTTGGTTTGATAAAGTAATTATCAAGATTTGAGTGACTAAGAATCTGTTAGGCTGCTGTAATGAGTGCATCACTGTTTCCATCTGGAGGCTGACTTGGAAACAGCCTCTTTGGAAGCTGGGTGAAAATACTGATCTGAAGCAGCACCATGTTTACCTCAAAAGTAAACTCAGAACCATGTATGTTTCAAGATCTGATTTCTCTGTGTACACTGTGAATGTTTTGTTGTTGGAAAAGGACTTTGTGTTAGTGGGCAGCTAAAGTGGCTTGTGAGATTCAGTGCTGATTAAATGCACGGCAATTACTTAGGGAGAAAATGTTCCTAATTTGCATTTCCAGTGATGGGCTCTGTACTCGTTAATACTACAGAAGGATGAGCTTAGAGCTGTTATGATTCTTGGAAAATGTCAGCTCAATGCTTAGTGGCATTCAGTAAAGCAATCCAAGTGTGAAGAATTAGAACAGAAGTAGAGAATAAAACAGAAAACATGCCATTCTGTACCTTTCAGTTGGTTTTGAGTCTTCAGTGTGATCATAGTTATCACACTTCTCCCTGTGGTATGAGGAGAGCAGGATTTCAAAGTGCTGCTCTCCATATCACAAAGAGCTGTGTAGCCTGGGTCTCCTCTGCTGGAAGATACTGCATGAGGAACAGAGGAATCCAACAGAATTTGATAACATGGATAACATTGTCAGTGGCATAGGGACAGTGAATAGGGAGCAGTTGTGTTCACTGTCCTTAGATATGGGGAAGGTTGGGGGGAGGAAAGGAGCTGGTGGAGTTTACTTGCAGCATTGTTAAGCTGTCACAGAGCACTGTAGATATTGCTGTTTTTAAAAAACCACCAAGCAAGTGAGCAGGAAAAAATCCCTTATTGAGTGTTTCCTGTGGTTAGAGTCCCACAGTGGCAGATCTGTGGAAGATGAAAGAGGCATTGGAATATGTTCCTTTTTACACTGTGCATGTATTTGCTGCTGGCCACGGATAGAGTGGAATTGCAGAGTTTACAGTGCTTGATCTGAGGTGGTACAACGGTGTTAGTTGAATACTGTGTTGCTCCCTAATCACCCTTTGTTTTTTAGTGTAGTTACAACTTTCACAATAAACAAACCCCCAAAAAATACCCTCTTCAAAGTGTGAACCAGTTGCGGGCTGTACAGGATTGTCACAATTCCAAGAGTGTCACACAACTCCTTGCTGTTCACATGCTGGTCCATTCTAAAGACTGGATATGTGATCAGTTCTGTCTACGTAATGCAAACTCACAATTACTAAAACGACCAAGAATTGTTACCTACTGCAACAGGCATGAAAAGAAGGTGATGTGGGAGGGAATTTTTTTTAAGGAAAACTGCAAGTTAGTGTTTGTTTCAGGATTTTACCAATTACTCTGGAGATGCAACTGTTTGAACCACCATCTTATCAGTAACAATTAAACTTAATGTCTCTGATTCCTTTTATACAAATACACAGAGGCACAGGCTACTCAACAATACAACTGCAGATATTTCAGTATATTAGTAGTACTGCTGGTGTCATTTCATTTGCTTAGTAAATGGTCGTATGTACATGATCCTCCTAAATCTTCCCATCTGCTTGGTAGCTTCATCCAATTTTAAGCCATCTCTGTTTAAAAAAACCCTGATACTGATTGCAAGAACATTGTTTTCAAGAAGTGGAAGCTAAATATATAAACAGAATGCTGGTTTTATTTATTTATTAAATATTTGTTTATTTATTTAGCTGGGAAGTCATTTCTTCTGTCTCAGTAGCATCTGTTCTGTCTCTCCAAGGCATGAAGCACTGACTGACATACCTGGGTCTTTCATTATGCAGTTTTTTTATTCTCTGCTATGACTTAGTCAAAATGGCAAGAAAATTTGCCTGTAATTATATTGTTCTCATATTATTTCTTTCATTTTTATTGTTTTTGTTCACGTGGAGGAGCAAAACCAACTCGTGGTGCTTTGCCTGGTTCTCACCATCATTTGTACGGGCACAGGGCAGGGCAGCTGCTCGCAGTGTTGGCACAGGGTGAGGAGTGTCTGCCCTCCCCAGAGCTGTGCCCGTCCCTCAGCCGGGGCTGCCAGCAGAGCCCTGCATCTCCAGCGTCCCTTTCACTCTGTGCTATCCCTCCTGTCAGCTCTGCTGCCAAAACCTCTTTCTTGCAGCTTCAACCTTGAAGTCTTAAATGGTGTTTCTGCTTTTCTGCTTAACCTGTTTCTGCTCCAGTCAGTAGGGGCTTTTTGTCATTTTAATGAGCTCTCTTTGTCATTATTCTTCCTTTGCATCCCATGAGCATTTTTCTACTTGAGTTGAGAGATTCAGAGGCATCTTCTGTAATTCAGTTCTTGCTTTTCACTGTGGACCAGAGTTTCTTTCTTCTTTTGTTTTAATAGTAACAAACCCTAGTGCTTTGCTTTTTGTGTAATACTGAAATTCTGCACGTCTCCTTGCCTGTAATCTTATCTAGCTTTTTCCAAGGTTAGGAGGAAGAGATTACAACAATTTTGCCTGCTCCATAATTATTTTCTGAAGTCTCGAAGCTGTCCTCTACAATTTCTTCCTTTCTGTCTTTAGAGGAGGCTCTTCTGGTTATTGGTACTGAGTGTCTGTGTAAGCTGCTAATTGCACACAAGGCAGCTGCTCTGTTCCTGTAGCCTGGGAGAACCTTGCCATGCTTTAAAAACGTTCTTTTTGGGGTTGTTTTCTAAGGATTCAGAGAGCTGGGTTTATTTTTTTAATATGTAGCTGAAGTAATGGCATGCAGCTTGGCTTATGACATTCATCATTGCCTTTTCTTCAGACCCTCTGTGTAACAGTCAGCTGCTGAATCTTGTCTTTCAGATGTAGCTTTTAGTCAGCTGAAGTATTTCTTCCCTAACTGATCGATCAGTTATTTCACTGACAGGCTGTCCCTACAGGAAGATTAAGAAATATCTGCCAGGGCAAAGTGAGGTTTCTGTGGTTTTGGTAGGATTTTCCATTACTGACTGTATTGACTGCAGCCTATTTTCACTTCACATTTTCAATATAATCACTGTACACAATCAACTAACTAAGTGTAATTATTACAAAACAAATGTAGCAAAGGAACCTCACACTGTTTGCCACTCCTGCATTTGATGCCTGGTTTTCCTGGGAGTGAGTATTCTTTCATGGAAACACACTTGGTGTGGCAATCATAACCTGGTGTGTGTGGGGGCAGTGGAAGCTGCTGAACGTGTCTAATGTGCCACTCACCAGCCCTGACATTGACCTGTGGGACGGTGAGAAAGGAGCAGCTGCTCTGCTCTACAACAGTCTGCCTTCACATTTTCAATTTTCTTTATTTCTCTCCAGACACTACATAGCTCTGAAAGCCATGGAGCCTCCTTACCAGAGCACAACTAAAACCACCATGGAGCCTCCTTACCAGAGCACAACTAAAACCACCTTTTTCTTTTTGCTGAAGTCGCCAGTCTAAATCAGTGTTTAGTTTGCTTTTCATAGTTAAATAAAACTGTTCCCCTGGTAAGGGGTTGAGAAATATTTTCTTGCTTGTGTTTCATTTTTAGTGGATTTTTTTTCTTTTAGGTTTATGCTTCCTTCAACAGTCCATAATCTCTCCAGTCTGCCATTATCTCATGATTGGATAGGTTGTTTCTCATGCAGAGATGCAGTTATGATGATAACTTTTGTAAAATAGGGTGTTGAACTTGGTTACAAATGTGTTGGTTGCTAATTATGTTTTCTGGAAGTCTTAATTGCTTTTCTTTTTGTTTTCTGGTGAGTTTCTGAGAGGTTGGAACAGTGTATCTTTGCCTGTTTGGCAAAAGTGCTCTAAGCAAGCCCATAGTGGAACATAAACTGTGAACTGTTTATTCTTCTTGGCCCTGAATGGCAGTTGGATATTCTTCGTAATTAATCCAAAGCAGTTTTCTTCACCTTTGTGCAGAAATTTGTTTTTAAAAACATAGGTTGCCATCACTGCCTTTGTGGGTGTTACATCATTGATTGGGGAATGGTGAATTGGTAATGTTATAGTATTGGGAATATGTGTCTAATGTGCCTTTTTTTTTCTATTTCCTTCTCTAAAACCAGATTTGTGACTTTGGATTGGCTCGTGTTGCGGATCCTGATCATGATCACACAGGATTCCTGACAGAGTATGTGGCCACACGTTGGTACAGGGCTCCTGAAATCATGCTCAATTCTAAGGTAAGGGCCACAGTGAGCTGCTGTTGCTGCCTATTCCCTTGTGAGTTCCAACTGTGCTTCCCCCTTCTGTGTTTTTAGGATCAGACCACACACAGAGCCTTGGGGAGAAGTGGGCAGGGGCTTCCAGTAGAGCTACTGGCTTGCAGTAAATTGTGATTCCAGAATCAATTATTGGGTATTAGAGCTGAGTAATCACGTGCTCAGCTTTCCACACCTCCAGTTCCTTGCCAGTCATGAGACTGCTTCCATCACCTGCTGTGCCACTGAGCAGGACAGGAGTGGTAGGAATGAGCATTCCACTGCTGCCTCCATCAAGGCTGCAAATGTTGCCTTAATGTTATCTTGACATCTTAATTTAGGTTTAGAATGTATAATGAGGGTGAATCTGATTCTGAATGAAGGCATGTGATCCTTCTTATGTGTCAGTCTTAATGGCATTCCCATAGTCTTCATGAGATCATTCCCTTGGTTTTTATATATTTGGAATTACTGTTGTGTTCTGTGGCCTTTTTAAGGAGCATCCAATCCCTGTGTGGGTGGTGGGTGTCCAGCAGAACCTCTGTGTTCACTCCCACAGCCAGACACTTGTTACCAAAACACCTGGGTGACTCCTGGAGCTGTATTTTGTATTCTGGGATGGCTGTTATTCCTGTAGGATTTACAGCTTTTCCAGTTGGTGGGTTTGTTTTGTTGTGGCATTGGCGTATGCAAGGCACTTTAAGAAAATAGACATCTGACCAGTTGAGGGTTTTTCCCCCCCAGTTTCTTGTATTTTAAACTCACATCTTGTATTTTAAACCCTCACTGAGGCCACAGCATTGGGCTATTCACATCTACTTATCAAAGGCTTTCACAAAGAAAATACTTTGTGTTTTTAAGAGATAGTCAGCTTAAAAGTTCCTGGCTTAATGTGTGATTCCTTCTATAATTCTGGCTCCTTGAACAGGAATGGTGAAGGGGTGACATCCTGAGGAGCTGGTGCCCAGTGGCTGTGGGGTCAGTGGTGGCAGGCCAGGCACAGTGGGGCTCTGTCACTGCTGTGCCTTTTCCTGTGGTGGCACAGGTTGTCCATACATGTGGACATCCCAGTGTTTATTCCATTCCCATTATATCCCAGTGACTGGTGTGGCCTCCTCCTGCTCTGCTGGACAGAGCAGCCAACCAGCAGCCATTGGTTTGGCCATTCCCCCTTTGCCAAAGGGTTTGTCCTGGAGTGCTGCTTAGGTCCCCTCAGAGGAGGGCCAGCTGCTTTCACACGTGTTCAGCACTCTGTCAGGGGCTGTGCAATTCAGAATACCTGGTTTCCAAAGTGTTTTAGTTGAAATTTGTTATAAAATTAGGAAATCTCAACAATGTGCAGTTGGTAACAGATTTAGCTAAACTTAAAGAATCCTTTTGGGAAACCATATCTTGGAGACTTCAATTCTTGCTATCCCTTCCAAGTAGTGTTTTGATATATGGTTCTTAATTATTTCATTTGTACAGAAAAACCAAACAGCATGAGCAAGCATGACTCATCTAAAAAAGAAAAGGATGGTTTGTGTGCACTTTCACAGTTTACTGAAGTAACATGTATCTGCTATTATGCAAAAACTTGACAAAAATGTGTTTCTGTTTCACTTGCAGGGTTACACCAAGTCTATTGACATCTGGTCAGTGGGCTGCATTCTGGCAGAGATGCTCTCCAACAGACCCATCTTCCCAGGAAAACACTACCTTGACCAACTTAACCATATCCTTGGTAAGCTTTATGGAAAAACAGCATTTCCACACCCATCTGTCTCTTTCCATCCTTTCTGCCAGCTGGGCTGGTCTTTCTCCAGAGGGTCACAGTGGAAGGTGTGGATCTGCAGGTGTGTCTGCTGTGCCTCTAGTTATTTTTGCAGCAATTACTACAGGTAATCATTGTTTTGGGGACAACTAGAGAATACTTATCAATTTATTTACTACATCAGCAGATACATTTTTAATACAAATTTTTTTAAAAATTAAAAACTTATATATTATTATGTCCAGATCAGATTTTTTAAAATTTCTATAGGTATGCCACTCTGCCACTTATTGGGATCTTCTTAAGAGATGACTTATCATTAGAAAACTCAGATCCATTTATTTATTTTAAAAATGTAAAAGTTTTTAAAACTTTCAGTTTTAAAACTTTCATTTTAGTAAAAGTTTTTACAACTCCTCAGGTATTCTGTATCCTTAAAACATGTGGTTTGAAATCTCCTTCCCAGCAGTTTTAATGTTGCATTTTAGCAGATATGATACAGCTGTATTAATGTGCTTTTCATAGAATGCACTATTGTTTGTATTCATGTTTTTTAGGTATACTTGGATCCCCTTCCCAAGAAGATTTGAATTGTATAATAAATTTAAAGGCCAGAAACTACTTGCTTTCCCTACCACACAAAAATAAGGTACCATGGAACAGGCTGTTTCCAAACGCTGACCCCAAAGGTATTTCATACTCTGTTAAATTGTGTCAAAGTTATGGCAGGATGGGAGCTTTTATAACCTAAGAATTTATCTTTGTATTGGAAATAGAACATGCAGGCACCTTAAAATAGCACTGTAAATCTAATATAAAATCATAAACCAGCACAAAGCCCTCACACTAGTTTATCTTTCCAATGCAATTTTTAGTAACTCTAAGATTACCTCTTGTGGAGTTTGATCTTTAACATACATGTGAAATCCAAACTCTTAGCACTTTCCTTGGAAGCACAGTTCATTATTCGAGTGCTGAACATCAACCCTGGATTTCAACACTGCCATCAAACAGGTCTTGAACTTTGTTCCTAACATCAGACAGGAGGCAGCCACTTGCTGCTGCCCTGGGTGGAGTTTGTGCAGATTGTACATCCAGCTGTAGGTCAAACAGGGTCTTGTCAGTGAGTGGGATCCTTAGGCACCATGAGAGCTTAAAATTTAATGGGTTAAAAAATTCAGTTGGGATATGTGGAGCAAAAGTTATAAAAGCAAGGATTATAATAATTGTTAACCTTTCTTAACAAGGCTGTAGTAAAGGGTAAATATGGCTTTGTTTTGCTAGATAGCTATTAATTTGCCTTTTATACTCAACTTCATACAGTTTAAGGGTGGTTGTGTTCACAGCACAGTAGTGCTCTTTTACCTGCTCTAGCACAGTTTGTAAGTCACTTCTTTTTTAACTGATATGATAATTTACTCTTAGTGGATATGATCAGGTACTGAATTACCATGTAAAAGCTGATTTCTGCAGATGAAGCTGTATGGAGCTTATTATCCCTGTCATTGAGGAAAACAGCAGTGATTTATTCTGCTTTTCTAACAGTGCTCATCAGTGTGAGAATCCTCCCCGTGGGCTTTGACAGCTCAGATGGCAGCAGGGCTGCTACCTCAGCTGAGGGGGAATGTGCTGTTTGGTGCAGCACCTTGGCAGTGCCCCCAGAGCAGCTGTGTCAGGGCACTTTGAGGAGCTGTCCCTGAGGGCAGGAGCACTGCCCTTGGGTGAGCCCAGGGAAGCACAGCACAGCACTGGCTGATGGTTACAGGGCAGGCCTGAGGCTTTTGGAGCTGCCCTCCAATGCACTTGGGTCTCTTGTGCAGTGCTGAGTGCTGCACAGACCCAGAGGAGCTCACTGCAGGGGGGGGTGATGGTGATGGTGCTGGTGCATCCTCCCTCCCCAGGCTGCCCTGTGAGCTGAGGTCACAGGTGTGCTCCTCATCCTGGTGCATCAGGAAGCCTCTGTTAAAGTTCAGGTTCATAAATGATGTGGTGAGGAGAAGAAATGTGATGGAATTTAGGATACTGCAGATATCTTAGGGCTTCCTGCTCCTGTAATTACGTTTTTTCTCTACTTGGAAAAGGGAAATGTGTTACAAAGTAGCTGACCAACTGCAGTAGCATTGATTTGTGATGTCTGTCCAGAGTTTCACCAGACCTCACTCTCTGTCTCATTGGATCTTCAGGTTCTTCATGGATTCTTTACAAGTTGTCTTCAACAGATTTTGCCTTAATCTCATGAATATAAATGTGTTTGCTTCTTTTCTGGAGAGTGTCTTCTGTGCTGCTGGTTGTGCCAGAATAGTTCACTGTGATGATCTAGAACTCCTAATGACTTCTGGATGATATTTTCATCTGTGAACAGCCAAGTTTTCAGAATAAGAATATATTCATAATTATTTATTTCAGAAAAGCTCCATCTTAGTTTGGACTTTGGCACAAAAATCCAAAGCATTTTTCTTTGAAAAATGAAGTCTTATCTGTTTAATTCCTGTTGTAGTTCAAACCAGATTGTACTGTAGGATTCCTTGTGTTTCTTGCCTTGCCATCCATTGTGGGGCTGAAGGGCCTTTGGCAGGGAAACACCTGGGCTGGAGCAGGTGGTGCCCAGGGCAGCTGCAGCCCAGGAATGCTGAGAGAGGGGCAGGTACAGCCTCTGTGCCCAAGTTACAGCAGGGCAGCTCCAGGGGTGCACTGCCATTAGCACAGACCTTGGTAGTGGGTATTGTCTGGGTAAGGTCAGGATTTGTAACACTTCTGTGGAGTGTGTATTAAACTCTTGCTCACTTTTTTCCCTCTTAGCACTTGATTTGTTGGATAAAATGTTGACCTTTAATCCTCATAAGCGGATTGAAGTGGAGCAAGCTTTAGCCCATCCATATCTGGAGCAGTATTATGATCCAAGTGATGAGGTAAAGACGTTGTTAAAATGTAAACATTGATAAAATGATACAGCTGATTATTCTCTACTTTAGTTTAAGGGTAGTATTTCTACTGCACTAATGGAGTTGAAGAACAAATTACATCAATGTACCAAAATTTGTATTTCTCACTTTAGTACAACACTTAGGAGATGCCACACAATAGACAGATATTAAGGTGCCCTCCCTCTCCAGAAAATGGAAATTCTCAGCTCATGTGAGGCATGGCTTCATAATGTCTGAGGTAAAGGAGAAGAATGACTGAGTTTGTCATCAGGTTATGCTTTAAAAACCCTGAATTGGCTGTAGTTTATGTACAGCTCTGAGGAGATTCCTGGCTCCCTTTTGAGAAGAAATAGGGGAGGAGGAAATAAGCTAGTTTTTCTTAAGGGCCAGATATGTTTATTCCAATAAATAAAAATAATAAGATAATTTAAGATTTTTTTATTTCTTTAAGTAGATACTGAGTTATGAGCCTCAAATAAATATTTCAGCTTGTGGTTTGGATTTGACTAGCTACTTAGTGTGGTTGATGTAAAATTTGGTAAATACATAAAGCACACATAGGACTAATAGGGGCAGTTCTGCCTTGAAGACTGCTCAGTGTCAGATATTTTTGTGAAGGATGTTTTCAGATTTTTTCCCCATCCATAAAAAGACTGCATGAAATTCAGCAGCACAGTGACATTAAAGTAATCATATTTCTCTGTATTATTAAGCCTGTAGCTGAAGCACCCTTCAAGTTTGATATGGAGTTGGATGACTTGCCGAAGGAAAAGCTGAAAGAATTGATTTTTGAGGAAACTGCAAGATTCCAGCCAGGATACCGATCTTAAATCGTGCATAGGTAAAGTGACAGCAATGGGGACACTCGGGCAGGGGGGAAATTTGGGACTTTGGTGCTGCTGATGAAATGTAGGACTTGCCTTTCCCAGTGCCCAGTAATTTCCTGTCCAAGAACCTGACCTCAGTCGTGTCCTGTTTCTGAGGAAAGTTTCTGTTAACCACAGCACTGAAGTGTGCACATGGAATCCAGGCAACTGTCCAAGGTGTTTACCTTGTTTGTAGGTTACATTTAGGGAATAAGAATTGCATTTCAATAGTGCTGATTAGAATAAAAGCAATGGTAATGCTTTGAAATGCAAATTTTATTTAAAAAATATTTTAAGGGGCAGTGTTCTTCATATATTACAGGTACGTAATTTTGTCATATGGCTTCAAATGCTTTTTAAAAAACCTCCTCCTAAACGTAATGTACAGAAGAGAAATCTCTTAAATTATTTTAAAGGAAAAACCCACACATGAAACTTCAGTATGAATTATCTTTAGTTTTAAGTAGCTTCAAAATAGTGTGAGTAAATAAGACAGGTATTTAAATATTCATAAATTAATTATGACTAATCTTTGTAGCATTTTGAAGGTCTGAAAGTTTAATTTAAAATGAAATGTACTGATATTCACTGACTCTGGCTTTTTTTTAAATCAATGAACTTAACTGGTCTTCCTGTACCACAAGGGTTGCAAGTCTCAGGAGTTTCATACCAAACTGGTCAAACACTGACTTGATTGGAGTACCTGTGAAACTTCTGTTACTAATAGGGGAAAGTATCAAAGGTTTATGAGTGGAAAGGATAAACAAGCCTAAGGCAACAGGCTGCCCTGGGTTGCCTGGTTTGTGCTCTCCTCCCTCAGAGCAGCATTCTTGCAATCACTGCTTTGTGTGGGCATTTCCAGCAGGAAGGTGAAGTTTTGAGCCAGGGCACTTGCTTGCTGCCATAAAGCCATGGCTCTGCTGGAAGGAGGGACAACGAGTGGTTACTGCTGTGGTAAATCACAGCTCATGATCTCTTGCTTGCCTCTTTGCCCAGACCATACTTACCTAGGTTGTATTAGGGATTAAAGGATAAAAGGATTAGGGATGAAGATATCCATGATCTGTTGCTAGCAGAAATTTCTGGTTTGATAAAAATGTTACCTTCAAATACTATGCAGAGTTGATTTGGCCAGCACAGTACTGAAATTGAAATGTTGTCCTTAGCTTGATAAGGATATGCTGGTAATTTGTTGTTTGTGGTTAGGACTGCCAGCTATGCTACAGCACAACAGTTTAAACGCAGCTGCTTGACATCCTAGTGAGGGCCAGTCCCCAGGAGATGGCTTCAAATGCACAGTAACAGTGTCCTGCTGTGCATTCCTGTTCCCCTGCACACTCCCCCTGTGCTTTATCAGCCAGCTCTTCACTGGGCTGTTTCTCCAGATTCAAAGTGTCTCCTGGGCTGTGGGTTTTGGAATTGAGAAGCAGTATGAAAATAATAGATTTTTGGTTCAGACAAACAATGTACTTCATTGCTTAGTTATGTTTAATCTTCGTAATCTTTTGAAGAATTAAGAGTTTAAAATTGAATGCCCTGATATCCACCATCTCCAAATTCTTTTTTAGCATCCATAGATCCTGCTGGCTCTGGGTAATGGTAAACACAGTGTGCACAGAGCACAGAAATAGGAAAGGGCTTGTTTTAAAAGGTGATGTTAAACTTCCTTCACTGAAACGTGTCTCTGCTCTCTTTTGTAGGACAAGGACTTAAAGGACTGGGCATGCTCAAACGTTGCTGTTCCTCTTCCCAGTTCTTTATTGTTGGTCATGTCTTGTGGCCTCTCTCAGCTTATCCACTAACTCCTTTGAGCCATTCAGGAGGGCGGTTCCTGGTAGTTTTGGCTTTTCATGCTTTCAATGAATCTTTTAAGCCTGAAGAATTGTAATTGACACTCCTATGCGTAATGCCCATTGTTGACCTGTTGCAGTACTGTACTGTACGTGCACCTACTGCTGCCCGTGTTTTAACTGCTTGCTTTCTGGTTTGAAAGATGCAGTGGTTCCTTTCACTCCTGGATCAATGTCCAAGAAGATAATTCATTAACCTGTAAGACGTTTACACCATGAACTATGTTTTTCTGACTTTACTGAAGTCGCTGGCATTTTTTTTTTTAGAAAAGCTACTATTCAGGGCACTTTAAGTCAGTGACATCCCAGATTTTTTTTGCACGTCCTTTTTAAATAGAAATGGTTGGTTAGCATCCAGCAGAGTGTACCATTATGCTATGGATTGCAGCATAAGTTGTGTTCATGTTAATCTTGCTTATGCACTTGTTTGGGTGTCCTGTGCTGTACATACAGGTATTCTATCCAGTGTAAGAGCCACATAGGAACCCAACTTAACTGAATTCACCCAAGAAACATTTTTCCATGTATTGACAAAATTTGTACCTTTTTCTCCCTGCTTTTTCTAAGAGAGATCATTTAAAGTTTACCCACGTTGGAGGCATAGTACTCCCAAAGTTCCTACCACACAGGAGTGTTTGTAGGGCCTGTGCAAAGGCAAGGTGGCAGCTGCAGCTGCTCTTTGCTCCTGAGTGCTGGAAGGGTTAACACAGACCACGAAGGCACCGTGACCCCACGGCCAGTGCTTTACCTGGGCAAGGCAGCTGTATCTGGTGGCAAGCAAGAAACCAAAATACAATGTTAATTAACTCAGTCTACATCCTGCATTCCAATGAAATGCTTCAAATGAGGATTGATAGTTTTGACATTTGAGTCTAATCACTGACATTCAGATTCTTGCAGAGAGGAACACTGCATCTTCAAATGAGAAAGTTTGATTTTACTTTTGCTCCTACAGCATGTCAGCATCTCAAGTTCATTTCTTGCAACCTACACTATGGTGATTTGTAATCAAGCCTCCATGAGCTCGTGACATGAAGTACTGTTCTGTTGTCAAGTACTATCAAACTTTTCTGATAATGCTGAGTTAGGACAACCAAACAAAGCTAGCACTAAATAACGTTTAAAATTGTATACCTTTTAATGATCTTTTCAAGTATTTGTTACTGAAATTGTATAATGTGGAGTTTACTAGGTGTTATGTTCCAGTGCAGTGCCTCCTTTTCTTTCCCCACTGCTCTCTGTGGTGAGAAATTTGCCTTGTTTAAAATAATTACTGTGCCCTCGCATGACTGTTAAAGCTTTCTGTGCAAAGATGATTGTCTAAGTGCCACATGCCTATGATTGAGAAAAAAAATAATCTATTGTTACCTCTGAGTTGTGTTCAACTGAAATGCTATTCAACAAATAACTTAGGAAAAATCGTTCTATTTTTAGCTTTTCATATCTCTGCTGTCTTTTTCTCATTTTATTTTGGCAGCAGTGAAGAATGGATTGTATAAAGACTGCTTGCTAATATGAACAAAATGCACTTGTAATTCCTGGAAATAAATTTAAATCTTATATCTTCACATTAACATTAAGAATTAGTTTTTGGTTTCCTCTTGGGTAATGTCTTTGAATGGAAATCAGGTTCAATTGCTACTGTAGTACATAAGGATGCTGGCTGGTTAATAACTCCAGGCTTCCTCATACCATTTAGTCTGCTCTTCAGAGAAATCTAGAAAGCCATTAACTTAGACTCCACTAGATAAGGGTGCTTACAAGATTCCATTTCAAAATTTTCTTTTTCCTATAGTTTAAGTGTTAGTCTGCCAAAACTAATTTTTAATAAGCAAGGGTTCATCAATAAAGGGCATTTTCTATTAGGAAGTTCCTGTGGTACATAAATCTCTGTTGTGGGGAACAAATTCGGAGCTTTGTCAGGACACTGCACAAGTGATCATGGAATCGTGGTATGGAACCTATGCTAAAAACATTTCTGTAGAAGAAATAACGCACTTGACTGTTGATACCAGTGTAGAAATTTCTCTTGACCTTTCTACACATCCTTACCAAAATGCTTTTCTCACTCAGTTTTGAAAAGTTGAAATATTTCTAGAATCTCTGCTACTTGCATGATCATCATTACAACAGGAATCATTTTTGGCACGGTTGGAAAGATGACTGTTACTGAAATTAGTTTGTAACACCTCAGTTTTAATTTATTAAGGAAGAACTTCGGCAGCTTATTTCACCCTTCTCTTTCCCAATTCTTTTTTTTTAATACTTTCTTTAATTTGGGGTGTTTGGGGAGGTGTAGACTTACCCTTGCATCCTGTCTTTCTGAGTGAGAAGCCGAGGGTTTGCTTTACCTAATGTCTGGTGCTTTTGGGCTTTCTTCCTTAACTACTTTTGCTGAATCCAATTGGCATCCATCAGGATCTGTAACCACATTCATCAGTCTTTTACTGAATTCAGTAAACATTGTTGGGTTGAATTTGTTGATGCATCAAATGCTGAAGCACGTTTTTTTTTTTTTTTGTCAGATTTTGAAAATAGTTTAAAGAAGGTGCCTCTAACAACACTGTGTTAGGTCAGTTATTTCATCGTTTTACATTGGGTTCTTTTCTTTATGCAGTTTTTATATTTTAGAGCGGAGAACAGCAACTCTTAATCGAAGTAGCATGCATATTTCATGGTAAAGATGCTTTGGGAATAAGGAATGTAAACAGTTCACTGTCAAAAACATTCCAACCTTACAGCTGAAGAAAAATATGCAAACACAAAATTCTCATGGATGCTTTGGCAACCAAGCGTCTGACTCTGCTGTGCTGCCTGCGGCCAGACTCTTCCTCGCCCCCGTGACAGCCGAGCTGGGCCGCGCGCGCCGGGAGCTTCCGGGAGTGGCAGTGGGGACTGAACTCTGCAGTGGCCAAACAAAACCTGAGGAGCTGAGCAGGGCTTTCCTTGCAGAATGAGAGAAAGAAAATCCTGTTGTTGCTGCCCACTGTAATATGCTACGATATATTTATACCATGTCGAAGTTGTTTGCTGAGCAACTGTACTATAGATTTAAACTTTATTAATATATATTTGCTTACGTTAGTGTAGTTTATATAGTCCTTGGTTATTGATAAATTTATTGTGTTGTTACAGCACAGTGATATGGTATAAATATAGGTCTATACATACACACCATATACTTACGAATTTGGTCCCTCGCATAGTACTTTTATATTTGTACAGCAATGTCTTCAAGCAATCCCAGATTTTAGGGGAAATATTTTTGTAAATGCAGTGGTTTAAACAAAAAAGTCCAAACAATCCTTTTACTAAGTTTTAAATACATTTGTGGTTCAAAATGGTTTAGTTAACAATTAAAATCAAGACACTAAATTAGTGAAAAGTGCACATTAGTAAAGTGAAGCTTACAGTGGTTTTTGTAGCATGTGCTGTGATCAAACCAAGTGACACATTGGCGGAAATGTAGAAGTTGGGCTACATGTGTAAATCTAGAACAAATTTCTAAAGGTTGCAGCTGGTTTACTTACTATTGTTGCCTTTTCTCGTGTTGTATCAGTGTAGAGCACTCTTAAAATACTCAAACTGCTTTGTCTTTGCTTTGTACTGTTGGTGCCTTCTTAGTCATGTACCCCACAAGTCCTGCATAGCTGATTTAGTTAATGGTAAGTTTAAAATAAAAAAGCAAAGGAAGATTTTATAAAAAAAATAAATAAATCATTTTCTGTATGTTCTTATTCATTGTAACAATTAAACATTTATATTGTGACAGATTTGTGATTTGGTTAATCTGTATAGATCAATTGTAAGTAGCAAAGGTTTATATTTCGTCTTATTCTTTTGATGTTGTAAACGTTTGTGATTTTCTTTTTTAAATCAGGTAACTTAATGTTCTGTTCTGTTTTTGGCATCTGAATCTTGTAAAAACAAATGCAAAGAAAATCATTAAATTGTGTCCCTGTATTACCAAACCAGCATAGTTCCGTGCATATATAGAACGACTGGGACTTTGCTTTGCCCTGAGCTGCTCCATTGGCTGATCCAAAACTGCCCCTCCTTGGAAGTGCAGGGGGAGCAGCCTGCAGGCAGGAGCTGTAACTGCTCAAGGTGTGTCCCCCTGTGGAACTGTACCAGCTTGGAATTAAATTAGGGAAGCCATCCAAAAACTAAAAGATGCAGATGAGCTTTCTTTAGACAGGCAGAAATGTTTTATCTTTGGTGTGAGAAAATTATGAAATCTTGACCTGCTGAGTGATGCAAATCAATTCCAGAGCATCTGATGGGCTTTTTTGTCACTTTATATGGATATTCATATTGCACTGTTCCCATGAAATCTTGAAAATTATTACTTGCATAATCCCTAGAAATCAAATGTTTTCATTTCAGTACAAAATGTTCTTCTCCAACCAGGGATTTTAAATGTGGGATTTCTGGGAGCAGTGCAACTAAGTTCATATCACTGTCATGGACTTTTAATTCTTCTTCAAAGAACTGAACTCTTAAAAGGTGTAGCTGGATAATGGCAGCTAAAAACTTCTCTAATTAATATGAAAAGGCAAAAAATATGACCTGGAACTAAAGAAAGCTTAACCGTAACTGACCAGTCTGTAACAGCTCTGAGAATTGGCTTGTAAAAATTAATCTCTCATTCCTCTGCTTGGCTTTCACCGCAGAGTACAGATTTCTCTCCCCCCAGGAATAATGCAGAATTTCATTTTCACCATGTTTCTGTGTGTTACATTTTTGTTGGCTGTGGCTGCTCCCCTGGCAGAAGGTGTGTTCACCATAGCATGCACTTCAGGGAGGGACCTCAAGGTACAACTGCACAGCTGCTTGGCTCCAGGAAGGTTTTGACAAGCAAGTGATTGACTTAACATTGTTGTGATCCTTGTTTCAGTGGGATTAGTTTGAAATGGCACACAGATGTCCTGTGTTTCACCAGAACTGGCTGTAAACTCTCCATCTGTAAGCTTCAGGTGTAGTGAGCACTCCTGAGCTGTTGGGCACGTGGGTCGGGGTGGTGGTTCCAGTGAGCACCCCCAGGTGCTGGGCAGATGCTGCACTCAAGTACTCAGGAAGGCTGGCAAGGAGCTGTTTTGAGTGTTTATTGAAAGAGATTAATGTAGGTCTGATGGCATCAAGCTGTGTAGAACTCTGACCCAGGACTTTGCAGACCAAAGATAATTGTGTGTTGTGCATGTTTCATCTTCAGTTATACTTTTTACTAAATTGCATATATGTAACACTGACAAGCTTAAAAAATCAAAACCATTTGAGGCACGTAGAAGACTCACAAACATCATCGCGTCAACCTGTGCCGTGTCTGTTGGTGGTTGCCTTGCTCTGATGTGTCTTCTCACCACACGAGTCCAGGTAGCTTCAGAAGGAGTTCTAGAGCCTCTACTCTGCTTCCAAAGGCAATGTCAGTGTGTCTGCTGAGCACCACCCTGGTGTCAGAGGTGTTCACATCCCGTCAGAAATGCGGCCCCGCTCATGAGCTGTTTGTGTGGAGCCTGGTCTTGGGAGTTGGAGTGAGGACTGTTCTGTAACCCCTCTGTCTGTTCCCTGTCATTTATAAATTACATGGATGACTTTCCTTCACATGTTTTCTAAAACTCTGCCTTTTTTTTCAGTACATCTTACTATTGGCAATTTACTTTTCTCCGTGTTTAAACCGAGTCCAAACAAGTTCCAGTTGTTACAAAAAAATCTTTATTCTATAGGATTTTTGAGCTTTCTGATGATAAACAGCAGATTATTGATCCTGGTAAACTGATGTACCTTGTGAATACTGAAAACTTCCTGCAACTTCCCTAAAGCTGCCTCTTGTTTTCTTCTCAACATGCATACACAGAGAGCCCATTTTTCCTGAAGTTCCTTCTCTTTGGAGCTGATTAATTAGTGTGGTAGAGAAATGTGTGATCCTTCTAGCTTAGTGTTCAGAGGTAGCTTATGTTTGTATGTGAAAGCTGAAGAGAGGAGACTTGAAGTCTTCCATTCCTGATTTCCCTGAAATGAGCAGGAAATACCTTGAAAGGGTCTTGGGTTTGCAATGTTTTCTCACCTAAAAAGATAGTAATAAAAATACTTGTATTTCTCTTCGCAGTCTGTGAGTTTGTGTGCACTCAGCTGTTGGCTGCTGCCTGCAGCACTGCTCCTCCCTGTCTCCTTGCCTTGCTGCTTGCACTGGGCTGACCTTTGATCTCACTGAGTTCCTCTTCCAGCGACTGCTCTTCCTCAGGGGTTTGCACTTTCCATGTTGGAATCTTTCTCCAAAGTCCCTTGTCTGCTCTGGCTTGACGACTTCACTCCTTTGTTCTTTTCCTTACCTTGCATGCTTGTAGATCCCTGCAGTCTCACAGCTCTGCTTTTATTTGCTTTTCATTTTTTGCCTCTCTACAGCTGAGCCAAGGACACAGTTGTGCTTCACAGGGCTGGGCACAGGCAGCAGAGCCTGGAGCCTTGGGCCAGGGCTGGCTCTGGGGAGAAAACTGAGATGGTGCAGAGCAGCTCCAGTCTGGGCCAGCCCTGGGATGGCACCAGCCAGGGCGTTGGCAGTGCAGGGATCTCTTACTCCACCTTGCCAGTTTAATTCTGACCTTGAACACACAACTTAGAAATAATGGAAGATGTTAATCTCTCTATCTGTGATGTATGATTTATGCCTGAAAATCCAGGCTTTTTTAGCAAAAAAAACCCAACAAACCCAAAGCTGTAAGGGAATGCCATAGTTTTTTTTTAATTTGCTATTACTAAAAGACTTGAGATGCACCTTTTAGGGAGGTTGTTTGTTTGTTTGTTTGTTTTTGTTGGTTTGTTGTTTGTGATTTTTTTGTAACACCCAAGACTAAATGGCTTGCTGTGAACATCTTTTTCTGCCTTAAAACTGCAAATGCAAAAAAGCTGAATATTCAGAATTTTGGCTTGAGACTCACTGAACTGATGATACCACAAGAGAGCTGGAAGGTTTTTTTAGTCAAGCCTTTCTTCTAGGTCACCTTTAATTTTGACAGCCAGTACTGGAAAGGAAATTTGGACTAAAAATCCTTTCTTTGTTCCTGGAAATGTTAAAACTCACAGATATTCTAACTTATAGCTGAGGCACCACAGACTCAAGAGTTCAAACTTTAGACTTTTTAATGCATTCTGCATTTTAAAAAACCTTTTTGTTAGTTTTTGTACACATACATACCTTTGCAGGCTTTCTGAGCAGGTTTGCACAGGTGTGGAGGGGACACAAACTTGCAGGCCAGTTTGCCCACTCAGAAATATTTCAGTGGGTGTTGTGGCTGTCACTGTAGCTCCGTGTTTTGATTCTGTTTCCCTTCATGCAGTGTGAGCACAGCACTCCAGACAAAAGTGGGGATTGCAAACAAAACCATTTCTTAATCATTCTGTTGTAGCTAAACTTTATATAAACTTGGATTTGAGGATATGCTTGGTATTTTGGAAGAACTGTATTAAGCTGTTTTTACAGCTGACTTGGTGACATTTCTGTAAGTAAAATATGCTGTTGTTCCAGCATGGCAAAGGTCTGCATAATTCATGTGCTCAATTTAATCACTGGTTTTCTTCTTGTGACAATAAATGGCATTGTACCAAAAGCATTATATGGTGCGTGTAGTCAGTAGTGGAAATAATTATTACTGTGCAGCTTGTATTTTCATTGTCTTTGCAGCCACTAGCATGGATTGTGTGCACGGTCAGTCGCTCCAGGCTATTAAAGACGTCTGGGGGAAAACCAGGTCCTGAATAACACTTGTTTGCTTTCTGGAAGCTGCTGCTGTACTTTGAAGCAGAAAAGGGTTGCACCTGGTGCTGCATTAAGCTTATTTTCCTCTGAGTCTTGTTATCAGAATACATCTAAGTCTAGAGTCTTTCTCCAGATCTGCTCCTCCACATTGTTCCTCTTGAGAAAGGCCCAGGCTCAACACCAGCATCATTAGAGCCAAGGATGGAAGAGAGCAGAAGGGCTTTTTTCTCTGCTTGATTTTGGGATTCTGCTAAACTCTACTCAGCTTTAGAGCACGGCACTGTAAAAAGACTTGTGGAATGCTGCAACTGGCTTTGCTCACCAACTACTTAAGACCAGATAAGACCTCACAGGGAATATGCAATGCTTGAGAACTCTCTAGTCATAAGTTCTGTTCTCTCCTGCCCCCCAGTAGCAATTCTGCACTACTGGCTCTGTAAGTAAACTAGCCCTGGATAACTCCCTTCAAAGGGACGCTTTGGGTTTTATTTCTGGGTGCTCAAAAGGGCAAGATATTAAGACCGTTTTCTCCCTATCACTTGCATTTGACTGCTAGTGTAGTACTTATTATAAATTGTCACTGTACAAAAAAATTCATGCTGTAGAAATAAGAGGGCTGAAGAGCTTGTTCTTCTCAACATATATTCCTTCTCACTTTCTAAATCTGTAGAAAAATACCTACTTTCAGTTATAGCTAAATAGCCTTTCTACATTCTCTGTGCACATTTTTCTCTGCTGCCTCCTACTCTTCTTAGATGTGACTTATTGCTAATGGTGTTATAAAAACTGTAGTACTACAGGTGTCATGTGGTAACTTGTAAATAAAATTACTGTAAACGCACAATCAAGTTATTTGTGGTGCTGCTCTGTACACGTGTGACACTGCCTTAGCTGTCAATCCTCACTGCACTTCCCTGGAGGATCACTTGGGGATTATAAAGGCTGTGCCTTGTATGAGGAACCTTTTGCTGACCAGCCTCCACAGCAATCTGGTCCTATTAACAAGCTCCAGGCAACTCTAGCATTGACAGCAATTATTCTTAGGCAGGAATGTTGCCACATTATTTACCAGCTGACAGCAAATCAACCCTTCTGTCAGACTGACTGTCAGTGGAGCAATAATACAGTTTTATTTAATACCTCTAACCATTTGTACAGCCAGTAGAGAACACAGGATTATTTACAGTGGGCTGCTGATGAGGAAGCTGTTGCTGGGCCATTGTGTCCTTGGAGCCCATTGGTGTGTTTCCTGTCCAAGTGAGAGAGGGGTGGAAGAGTGGAAGAGGTCTGACGTGTGTGAGAACACCAAGTGCTGTGGTTTGGTTCCAAAGCCAGGTGTGCTGCTCTGCTGTGCTCTCTGCAGGTGCCGAGGCTGGGCTGGGGCAGAGAAGAGCAGGAATGCTGGGAGATGTGCTCAGGAGCAGCTCCCTCTCCTGGGTCCTGAGGAGATGGAATGAGCAGCCAGGTGTGAAGGCCTTCAGAACAATTTGCCCTCATGAATTCACGTGTCCATGTGTTGTGGGAGGCCTGTCTTCAGGCAGTGCAGCAGCAGATAAAATTTAAGGGTTTCATGTCTTTTTTTGGGGGAGGTGAATATGAAATACTTCTAGGAAATATTTAAATGGCTGAATTTTCTGCAGTGCTGAAGAGAGAAGCAGCCTGTAATTCCCAACCACCTGAGGCTCCAGTCAGCTGTCTTCCATGTATGCAGGGAAAAACTCACTTTCTGGAGATGACAATATTTCTGCTTCCAACCTTTTAAATGCTTCTGTAATTCTTCACTGTTTTCTTCCCTTGAAATCTCCTTCCCTGCAACTGTTACATACATTCTTTGGGAGCCTGAGTCTTCCAAAGGTATTTAAGTGAATTAAGAAGCAAATACCACATGGAAACATTTATCTGGAAACAATTTCACTTAACATGGATCAAACAGTTTCTCAAAGAAGGAACTTGTGGCCTTTTACCACAAGGGGTAATAGAGTTTATTTATGACAAGCATATTAAATGAAACACTTAGCTCAAAGAATAAATACAAATACAATCCTTTTCAGAATAAAATGCCATGTCTGTAATAGCTATTGAATTAAATCTCTGGGGGAAAAAAGGGACTAGAAAACAAAAGTATCTCCAAATCAATGCGCTTGAATGAGTGAAATTTGCGTGTGCAATGGGGATTGTCTGAAGGTGGTGATTATAATCCAGGTGGGTTTGGTGGGTAGAGAGGTGGGCAGCAACAATGAAGCCCGTGGCATTTCTTGTATAAATATTTCTATCTGCAAATTGCCACACTCCTCATCAAACAAAGGTAGCAATTAATAAGGCAGGAGAGTCTATTTCAGCTCTTAAGGTGCTTATTTCAGGATATTCAGGAATTGTCTTGGCATTCACTTGTACTGAGAATGGATTCAAGATGACATGTTTGTGTTCAGTTACTGAAATTTTGCATGTGTATATTTTGGTTTTACTTGAATGTATGAATCATTTGAATATCTGGTAATTTTCACTGTGAAAAGAAGTGTGATTGCCTTTCAGTGATCTGTCTTGCTCCTGCTTGCTAACTGTGGTAGATCTTGGAGCAGGGGGCGTGAAGCCTTCCATTCCCTGGAATAAAATAATCTTCAGGTAAACTAGTAAAAATTACAAACTCTTTGTATGGCCTATTTAGGGGTAATAAATGCATCTGCAAATCCTTTGCACCTACTCAGGCAGTGAAGAGCTAACTAATTTCTGAAAAGCTTGAGGGAAACAGAGAAATGTAAACCCAGCCCATGCTCTCCTCCTATGAGCACAATTCCTTCTGCTGGAGACTACACCATGGGCTGTCAGCTTCCAGGGCTTGGTAATCAGCAGCTTCTACAGTACTGCTGGGTGGGTTTTCCAATGACATGTTGGTTTTCTTAAAGCAGCCCCAAAACTGGATTCACCCAGTCTAGTGCCCAGTCTCCCTCAGGAACTAACGGGTGCAGCCAGAGGTGTCTGCCTAGTATCTCTTCTTGTGATGATTTTGTTTCCATTTGATGTCCTGTACAATCATTTATTTTCTTCTGGTTTTACTGTTCTCTTTAGTCCTCTTACACTTCAAAGGCTGTGCTGGGGTCAGATGAATGCCTGGCTTTCCTGGATAACAGGCAGTCCATCCTGAGAACTTTCTGTAATTCAGTGCCATTAGATGTAGCTGTTGTCAAATGGAGCCAAGCTCCTGAAGGCAACCATAGAAAAATTCTGCTGGAGGGAACCTCTGAAGGTCACCCAGCCCAAACCCTGGTGAGAGTGCAGATGGGGTGACCTGGACACCCCTGGGCTGCGTGGGACTCAAAAGGACGTGCTCAAGGGAGCAGAGATGTAGAGCTTTAGTTCACACTTGCTAATACCTTATACTGCTAAACTTTGCAGTTTTTAAGAAATACAGTGATCAAGACAGAGATTTAGGCATGGAATTTATCCTTTAATCACTTCCACCCCCACTTCAGTCCCGCTGGGTGTAGGGTATAAAGGGGGCTACCCCTCACATCTCTTTTCTGTTTTGACGGGAAGACATTGGCAGCGAAGGACGATCCCCGTTCGTACAGAGCCTTCAGCTGCCGCAGAGATGCAAAGTCTGAGCCCCTCGCAGCACAGGCTGCCCTTCCTGGCACCACCACAGTTTGTGCTGTTCCTGCTCCCGGGATGAGCTTTCACTCTTGTGACACCTTGCACGTTTCAGGTACTGGATTTTACACATATTTTCTACAAATCAAATCCCATTTGGTGTAATGTTGGCTATTCATTTTGTCTGCGGGCCAAATTTTTCAGCAACGGTGACCTAGTCTCCAGAAAGCAAAAATAACAGATAAAACCGGCCCTAGAAATGACGTGATGGCACTTCTTATTCAGCCTCGTAGCAGAAACCTTGCCTCCGTTAAAATCCAAATAAAAGCTTTCGAAGGAAATAAGAAAGCAGCTCAGAGCTCTGTGCAAAGCGCTCCTGCCCAGCCCGGAGCTGCAGAGTTGTCGGGATGGTCACGGCTGTGCTCGGGCCATCTGCTGGGGGAAAGCTGCCATGAACTGCGTGATACAAATAAAAACCTTGCTGACGGCACTCAACCGCGATCTTAAAAAGCACAGTTTTTAATAATAGTAATACCCAGACTGTCTAGAAAAATATGTAAGTCTTCTAGATTTAGAGCTTCAGTGTTTTGTAAAGGCTAACTTAGTGACAGGATACAACACAAACATCTCTCTGAAACTGTAAATGAATCATTTGTATTTTTATGTGGTGGGTTTGGGGGTTCTTTTGTTTTGGGGTTGGTTATTAGTTGTGTTATTTTAAAGCAGACTGAGTCTCACAGGGGGTGTACAGTATGACTGGTCAAGGCAGTAGAAATGAGGATTTAAAGACAATTTAGTTGCATGGGACTGATTTGATCATTCTTCCTTTTTTTTCCCCCATTTCTGGTGTAGGTCCAAGCAATTCCAGCCACCTATGAAAAAAGCACACCACCGTGCTAGGGAATGAAGCACAGAAGCAAGGTGAGGCATTGGGAACTTAATATGAATATTAATGATTATGATTATGCTAGTTATGATTGTCAAACTTTGTACAATCTGTTCTTCTCATCTCTGTTCCCATCCACCCGTTCCATACATGCTGGCAGAAGTATCAAAAGAGCAATTCAAGATAGAGGACTGAGAGAACAGTATTATAGCTGGTAACATGAAAAATAAACGTCACCAGCCTGTGGCTGTGCTTTATACCCCCAGCTAAGATGACACATTTCTCTCTTGTAACAATATCCAAGGGGTTGCAGAATCTTGTTTGTAGCAGCAGCAAAGTGTCTTACAGGAAGTTCCTGGATACTGATGCTCAGGGGATTTTCCTGGTTCCAAAGCTTTTCTGTCAGTTTCCATGCCCTGCTTTGCACCCTGCTCACACACTTAATGCTGTCTGCTCTGCTCTATAATTGTTTAGCTCACACAAGAGCAAGTATCAGTTTCCTGGTCAAATATGAGTTATGTTGACTTGTGCTTGTGTGCTCCTGCCAGAACAGCTGGTTTGATTTTGTCCTGTGCCCCCTGAGCCGTCCACAGGTCTCAGGTGACATTTTTTTAGAACACAAAAATTTGAGATACCCCAGAAAGGCACTGGAACGTGGATATTTCTGGCAGAACAGGGTCTCCTCAAGGATACTAGGGAATACAAAAACAAAACGTAGGATGCAAAATGGGTTTCAGAAAAATACAGGACAAAGGCACCTGTGACAGTTCCTTTGCATGGTACAGTGGCATTGGCACTACTTTTCTGGAATATATGGATGCAGAGAATGATGTTGAAGACTGTAACCCCCAGCTGGTGTGGGTAAGATCCACCTGAGCACTGGCCTCTCCAGAACTTAGATACCAGCTGAGATGGCATTGCAATATTTGCACTTCACCCCTCTGTTACCAGACAACAACCTTCTAAGCTGGCACACTGCAGAACACGAAGCAGCAGCATTACTCTGCCTTTCTTTTAAGTAATTGTTATTCCATTCTATGACACACGCCTGGTAACTTTGATGTGTAGTGCTGGATGCTGCTGTCTCGAGCAGATGTAAGAGTCTTTTATAGCTTCCTCCCACCCTTGTTCCAGTCATTTCAAACACTGATTATGCTGTGGTTGCAGCAGCCTGGCCACCCTGCTCCTCTCCTGTGCTGCCTCCCTGGGCCACAAGCTGCAGCAGTCCCTGTGCCAGGCTCAGCAAACATTCTGACATGTCAGTACCAGGGCAGAACAGAGCAAGCATTCAGCAGCTGTATGGCACTGCACAGAGCACAGCAGGTGTGTACTGTGTGCAAAGTGCCTCCTGACCAAGTGACACACTGAATGCAAAGGTTTTCTCTTGGTACAAAATCTAGCAATGAATCCTTCCCATAAAACTGTAGTGCAGCTCTGAGCAGATTTCCCTCATGAAACGGGTACGATGTACAGCAAAGAGAGTGAGACTTTGACACTATTAACTCACTGTGGCAGTCTTGCAAACCTGAATTCATTTTCAGATTTCTAAGCATGTCTGCAGGGGATACAAAATGGAATTTTAGATATGGAATGTTTTCCAGCTTGGCAGCTACATTACAAGGTAAAGCTGCTTTGTCACTCATGCCTGGATATCATGGATGCTTTGTATGACATAGCAAGAGAGACTGTTCTTGCCATGCATATTTTGCTGGGGCTTGCCTTGGAAACAGGCACTTTCTTTGTTTCCACATTGTATGGATCAGGGGATATGTCTTTCATATTAACACTGCCAAAACATGGGCACAGCCAGTCTTATCCTGCCTCATACCCAGTAACCAACCCTCTACCAGTTTCTGCAATTGTAATTTGTCTTTTCTTTGATCTCTGCAATCTTGCAACTGTGGCAGTATCTTTAGAGATGAATGCCATTTCTCCTGTGCCTGTTAGAAGCTCTATCCTGTAACACACAAGCTGATACACAACAGAACAGAACATCCAGCATGGCCTGGCAGCTCACTGCCTTCCTGCTGCCAACACTGAAGGTGCTAAAAGTGAGCTATTTACTTTTCTGCAGTCTGTAGAAAATACCTAGTTGTGCTATACACCAAAACATGAACTTACATAACTGGGACATGATGCAGGCACTAGCCAAGCCATGTGGTCAGTGAGCTGGGCTGTTGGCAGCCTTCTGTAATTCCTGCTGTGTGTTTTCTCCTTTCCTATGCTGAATTCAGGGTTTGGGTGGCTGAGCAATCAAATCGAGGCACTTACTGAACACAGTTCAGGGATGGCAGGAAAAGGTTATTTGAAATGTATCTGCTTTTTTCTTCCATTCAAATGCTAGCATTTTGTTTAATGACAACCCTTGAAAAAGTATTTGTTTTAGAAAAAAAGAATGGTGCCAAAATAAACAACACTGATCTGTGCTGATGTTTTGGTAGAAACTGGAGGCCACTCTTGAAGGTAAATGGCCAATTGCTTTACTGGCCACAGCAAGTTAATAATGAACAGCAATATTAGTGAAGGTTGGAGTCAAAAAATGCTGGTATTTGCTTGTTCTCTGCGTGGCTGAGGCTCCTCTGACAGTAAGCAGGAGGATGTAACCAAATCCTGTGATTGGCAGTGAAACAGGCAATACTTGCTTGGGCTAATCATGTCTTCAACCTGTCTCCCCATTTCTCTATTACCAGAAACATTTGAGCCATTTGTCCTATAAGTTATAAAGGAAGTTCACACACTTATTTATCAATATTTATGTAAGGATGATGGCAAGAAGGGTCAGCCCGTTATAAAGAATCAGTGCAGGTCCAGCCACAAGATGGAGCCAGTACAGTACCAGGCACACCCCAGTGGAACAAAGTGTTAGACTGTTTTGTCTCTAAATCCTTCAGCGGTTTTAATAGGATTGTTCACTTCTCAGTTACTGAGATAGTGCTGGAGAAAATAAAAATCCATTAAAAAACAAAAAATCAGAAATGTCTAGTATTTAGGGTACAGAAATCACATATAGCTTATTCCAACCTACAAATGAAACATACAGGTAATCTGATCACAAAACATAAAAATCAGTTATGCTTTTTCTTGAGTCTAAATAAAACTAGTCTTTAGACTCAGTTGCATTCTCCAGGGGTTTATGGAATTAAATGACCTAAGGGAAAAAAGAAGGAAAGATTAAGAGGAGGGAAAAATTACAGGGTGGCAAATAAGGCCTTTGAGTTAATCCTACAGAATCAGATGTATCAATACAAATAAAAAATCAGCAGAGGCAGCTCTAGCAGTTGCCACAATGAATTTAAAACCCCCAGTGTGAAGAGCAGGAAGACAGGGGCTGCTTTGTATGTTCTCCTTCCAGCAGTCTTTGTAGACATTTTTTAGATAAGTTACTAAAAAGAATATGTGTCAAGTTACAGTGTACAGCCCTGTGCTCTGACAGTCACAGAACATCTATGGTTTTTCTTGTTAATACTGTTCTTCTCTTCAGTTTCCTTCTGACTCTATTTCAAAGTTACACTAGACTCATATTAATTACAATAAAAACTTTTATTTTTGTCCTTCTCAGAAAATTTCCATGGCCAGCATTACTCTTTTCTTTGTATATTTATCTCAACATTGCAAAAAGAATCAGCTCTTTAGTCTTCATATAATCTGTCTTCATATAATTCCAGAGAATAATTTGATGCCCTGTTGCACTTTGCCCTATAAACAACAGGCTGGCTCCCAGAGGAAGTCAATCCTAATCAAAACCTGTTTGGATTTAATTTTGCCTTGAGTATTGCTTTGCTATGGAAATCTGTAATTCACCTCTGAAATGAAATGAAATTCACCTTCTGTGAAAAACTCCAGGTGACCTGTTGGTCATTCCTGATAACAGATGCCTTCTGAATGTGGCCAAGCTTTTAATTTGTATGGTATGTCTAGCCTGATTCATGAGAAAACAATAAGAAGATGAAAATGTTTTTACCATCAATTAACTAACTTTGGCTTTACTTGCCCCTTATAATAAGGTATTTCTGGTTTTGAAGTGGGAACAGCAATTCTGAAATGCCCTTGGGGATCCCAATGAAGAATCAGTTAAACTGGCAATTAATTGCACAGATAGATATGATCATCTGACTGTCTGAACAGGAAAAGGACAGTCCCATGCTTGAATCCACTCCTGGAATCCACAGCTCAAGAAATCATTTGATACCTTGGAAAAGGATCTGAGAAGAGATATAGAAACAACTTAGAAATTGAAAAATGTGCTTTATCAAATGCTATTACTTCAAAGGATGCTCTCATGTCTATAGTGAGTCCTACAGTCTCCTCCATCTTACAGAAACAGAGGAAACAGCGGCTGAAAGGTAAAATTAAACACATTCAAGGAAGAAATAAGATACATATAACTGTCAATGAGAGTAATTAATGACTGGAACCAGGAATTAACAGTTTGTAGAGACAGGATGCTCTAAGGCACGTTTCCCTAAGGGATATTCTGGTTTAAATGACAAATAATATCACCAGTCACATGGCTTCTGTCCCACGGTGATTGTACCACATGATTACAATAATCCTCTGGCTCTGTTTATCTGTGAAATGACAGAATATGCTTGTGCTGGGTGCCCTAATCTGGGCAGGATAGAAAATGAAGATGGAAATACAAGTCTGGGTTTTAGGATGAGAAACACATCTCTTAGAAGAAAGGAAAAGAAAGGAAACTGAACAATCCCAACACAGAAAAAGCTTGAATCCCTGCCTCTAGCCAACTGTTTTGCATATATAGGCAAGCATATGCAGAATGTGTTTCTACAAAACACAGATCAACAGAAATTTAATCTCTGCTTTTCTGTGGCTCACAAAACACAGGTTTAACTTCCCAGATAAGCAACAGCTGACCAACAGTCAGCCAAGGAGTTGATAGCTGCATGAAATAGATGACAATCCTACATTAGGGTGGAGTTTTTAACATGTATGTATACACTGAAAAGCTTACATAGTTCTCTTTATTCTACTACCTTTTCCCTCAGGAAAACACATCATTTGCTTTCTCTTCTACTAAATACAGACAATCCCTGCTAGCATCTGATTTTGTGATTTAAATGCTATGGTGCTCATCAAGTGCAATTAGTTTCTACGTGTTGTTGTGCTGGTTTACTGTGTTGCCACTCCTGTTTGCATGTTAAATATTCCACTGTACTGTGTAATTTCCTTACCAGGAGTGAACAGCTGGAAAACTGATGATGCTGTTTCCAGTCTCCTAGTAAGGTGCAGTCTGCTCCTTGTCTACAACCTCAATGTTTCATGCTGGAGGCACAGCCCCCAGCCCTCTCTGCATTCAGAATCACACAGCCACTATCAGGGAGGGTTACAACAGTTCTGGCATTTCTGTCTCCAGAGTGATCTCCCCTAGACATCACCCCTTGCAAAGGAGCTTGAGATAGTGTAAAAGAATTACTGCTTCTTTTTCAGAGATGAGGGGGAAGTTACAGAACTAACAGACAGGAGCTGTGAATCCAGAGGTTGTAACTGATCATGCCAGAGTTCCAGAGGTTGTAATTGATTGTGCCAGATATAAACACAAATGGAACAGTTACAAATTCTCCCATTAGAAAAACAGTGTTGTAGGTTTTAGAGATACACACAGGTATTTACACACTGCAATTGTCTGTTCTGCTCTTGAGAGACTTTCACAAAGCCAACAACCAAAGCCATAAGGAGGAGACACAACCAGGTTTCCCCACTTACACAGTCCCTGCAGTTGCATCTGCTTTTGAGGACAGACAAAACTTCATCTCTCCACAGCTTGGTTAGTACAAAAAACCAATTTTAACAATAAATACAGCTGTCACTTGCTCTTCTGATCACCATTTTCATTACTGTGCTTATTGTACGATGATTCTTTTGTGGGCCTTATATTTTTGTTTAAAGACCAAAAAAGAAGTATAAAACAAAACTCAACTCTTACTCTTACCATATAGAGAAATTTTCTACTGAAAGTTGATATTAAATTATTAAAAAAACTAATTCAGGGGGAAAAGATAATAAAATTTAACCTAGCTACTAAAGCATGGTGATGCTTGAAGGGCGTGTGTACTGGCTAATTCCCTGGAGAACCTCTCTTCTCTAGGTAGGACACTTGTATATCTGTCAGTCTGAATATTAGAAAAGTTTAATTAACATCTGGTTTTGCTATTTCCGAAGTCACACAAGAGATAAAGTAGATCTTCCACAGTGATGGTGGGCATAAACAGAGCAATTCAGATTTTGCAGATGACAAATTGCCCTCCAGTGGTGTGTATTTCAGCCCTCTGATAGAGAGAACATATATTCTCCTAAATTAGGGATCTGGAGCTCTGGGTGATTCTGACTTTTTTTCACATCACATCCATTTATATGTATATGAGCAGATGTCTACATCACATAAAAATCATGATACAGGTTTGTTTGATTCATGGCCCCCAAACAAATTCCTCTGCCTATTCTCCCCTTGAGGAAAGCTTGAGACATCAAAGTGTTCCAGGACAGCCGATCACATTGCTTGATATTCCCTGATCCACTGAAGATGCAGCTTCACTGCATCTCTTTGGGGTTTGCAGGTTGGCACAAGTGGTACAATTTAATAGTTCTATTGATTTCAGAAAGCATCCCAAATGAAAGGTTACTAATTTATTTGTTCACCTGAAATACCTCCCTACACAGGCAGTTCCAGACAAGCAAGTAAAATGCACTGTGATAAATACCAGCATAACCTATGACCTAGCAACAAGCTGGTTTACAATTAATGCATAATGTTGTATTTTCATATTATATAATCAGTAGTTTGATATGAATTTTGTCAGTTATTTCTATATTACACTCTTTAGACCAGTTGCTGCCATGTCCCGAGAAAAAAAGATGCATTTTTCTTTTCCCTGGAGAACACAATGTTACAAACCTGACCAAACTGAGAACACAAGATCAGATTTTTTGTTTTTCATTATTAAGCTTGCATTTATGGCAAGCATACAGGAAAGTAGTTAAACCAGGTTTTTTTAAAATTTTTCCTTCTTTCAGCTAACACAGAGAATCTGGAGTTTGAAATTCTAAGACCAATTGATTTTTTAAACTTGGTTAAAGTCTCCAAACTTTTGAGACTTACAAGACCCTGAAGAAGCAAAGGAAGTAATGATATTTTTCTTCCATGCTTTTTAAGTTATTTCACTGTCTCAGCCACTGACTACATGCAGTGCCCTCAAGTACATCACACTGTGCTGGAGGTTCATTCCTACAAGCAACCTTCACCTGCTACCACTAACTACATCCTTGACATGTCTTTATCTTCAAAAAAAAAAAAAAAAGAGAGAGAGAAAAGGATGAAAGGATGGTATCTAACAGTGCAGCTTGTGTATTTGTTACTAGGGAAACAAACAGCCAAGAGAAAGAAAGCCTCAGTGTCCTTGTCATTTGGATCTTTCAGTAGAGAAGCGGAGCTTGTGTTAAAACAATGGAAACACTGTTCAGCTTTCAGGATCCTTTGCTGTCCTTGCTGAATGACAGACACTTCTTTCTCCCCCTTGTCCATCTTGTCATCTCTGAAAAGGAGAGTCATTTCTACATTCCACACTGGATTGCTGGTTGTTTTTTTATTCGTCGTGTAAGCTTTAATCCCCGATTCTGTGTAACCTGGTCAGTTCCTAACACCTAACCCAAGATCACAGCAGGTCTCTTGAGGTAAATACAAGAGAGAATGAGGTAAATAGAAGACAGAATCCCTGTGT
>JANPWX010000126.1:2170964-2274031 GCA_024734555.1 Trochalopteron elliotii | reverse complement strand
GGTTTAATTTAAGCCAAAATCAAAATATCTTAGCATGTGGTGCCTTTCATTCTGAAGCCCTGTTTTGTTCTGGTTTTGTCTATTTCTGTTAACCTAAACAACATCTATATCTACCATTGAGTTCAAACAGGGAATTTAACAGAAACCTCATGTTCTTGGGTCACTTTTCTCATGTCTTACTTCTAATAAACGTGGCTTCATATCTAGCTGTTCTATAAAAGCAAACTGTTTTCTGCATATAATGTAATTATTTTTCCCTGTGCAGTTGTAATTAAATTATCTCGGGACACCAAGTATGTAATGTTTGTTTAAATTACTGTTAACATTTAAGTCCTGCTCTTCGTGCCAGATGAGTTAATATTTCAAACATATAAATATATCCCTTATCAAACGTTTTCCCAATCTCTGTCATGCGTAGATCCATGCTTTGGATGACAACTTGTGCCCATTGATACTTTATTTTTTTGGATTTCCTGTTATGTGTTGTCTTGTTTTTGGCTTAACTCTGCCTTTGCAATTCTTTGTGTAAGAAATTTTCTTTAGCAAGTCCTTCAGTAGTTTGAGTTTTCTCCTGCTTAGGATTAAAAAAAAAAATCTAAACTGAAACCCCTTTAAGTTTTGCTGTGGTTGTCTCATGTGCTAGGCCTGCTGTACAGATTGCTTTCTCAAGGCTTCTTTTGAAGCACAGTAACTGCTTCCTAAAAACAGGCTTTAATTTATGTGGCTTTCACTATCTGCTCTAGTTGTATTGCCAGTATCCTACTGCTAGAAGAGAGGTTAGTGCTGCCCTGCACACAGTTTATGCCTGTGGTAAGTCAGTTGCATGCTCTTAGCTGGATCAGCATACTGTAAATTCCTTATATTGTCTCTCATTTCTGTTTGTGCTATTTACCTACTCTGGCAGTCCCCGATGACCTAAGTTGACTGTGCAGTGTTGGGAGTGCTCATTAGCACGGTGCATACATAGCCTGGGAACTGCTGGCCTCTGACAGACCAGGAGATGTTATCAGTGTTTAGCATCTGTTTCGTTTTTCGGCAAACTAAAAAGGTTTGCTTTCCAGCACAGCGGGAGGCTGTGCATGCTCTGACATGTAATGTGTCTGAAATGCCCTCTGAGGATTGAGGATGGAGTTGGGTGTTCTCTGTGCAGAATTTAGCTTCAGTATCAGATTGTGGGTTCGGTGGCTTCCATTAAGGCTATTCTGGTACAGTGAGGAAGTAGCTAATTAGCTTTGATCAGGACACCAGTTAAGGTCTTTGCCTAAAGGCATAATTCTGCAGAGCTTGAAAGAGTAGACAGGATTTCTGAATCGGGTGGCAGCATCTTGGTATTTGACTTAAAGCCAGATGTGATCCTGCAAGATTTTTGCTAAAAGCTGAAGGGCAAATATATAAACTATATTTACTGTTGGACAGAACAAGTGTTTTCCAAGGTTGTTTTCCTTGTTGCTAGTTATATTGGAAGTGACCACTAGAACTTCAAAGACAAATTATCTTCTCCTTCCCTACCTTTTTAGTGGGATTTTCTGCGTGGTTGTCTTCGAGAGTACACCTGGTATAATGTAGAAAGTGGTTTTGTTTCAAGGAGAGCTGTTTGAATCTTGTCCCTCATTAGAAGTGTGATGGAGTAGAAGCCATTAGTGGAACAGAACTGCTTTTTGCTGTGTTGAATGGAACTTGAACTGCACAGCTCCTTAGAAAAAGGGGCCTGTAGTGCAGCCAGGCATTTGCTCCAAATAACGCTTTGCTTTATGGCTGGACTTGTTGAATAACAAGTTAACTCTGGTCTTGTTGTAAGCTGCTAATTGTTCTGCTCTTTTCACCTACAGGTTGTGACTGTTTCTCTTCTGTCATTTGTGTGGAAAGTGCCACACACACTCCAGAACAACAACGGCTTTTGCTTGCATATTCCAGTGTTTCTTTTGTCAGCGAGTTCAGCAAAGTTGTAATTCTTCAAGTGCCAGCCCTGAGCTGAGTGAGGAGCCACCAGCAGAGATGGTAAAAATGACAAAATCAAAAACGTTCCAGGCTTACCTGCCAAACTGTCATCGAACCTACAGCTGCATCCACTGCAGAGCCCATCTCGCCAATCACGATGAATTGATCTCCAAGGCAAGTGGTTTCTTTAGAGACCTCATGAATTATTTCTTAACCAAAATGGTTGTCACTGTGACACCACTGCCAGTAGATAAGGGATGCAAATTGATGTACACTTCGAAGTATCTTCCCTGGGTTCACTCTTAGGTCATACATGTTGTGTACTAAGAACTGGATATATTCTGGAAACTTCTGAATGTGACATAAAGGTTGATCTAATACATTTCCCATGTTAACAGTCTTGTCTGCTGTCAGGTGGGTACTGTTTGTGAGCTGTTGTATCTGAAAAGTCTAAGGAGAACTGTCAGAAGAAAGCATGGATCTCTGGGTGGGGAAGTTATTCTGGTTATGGTTATTCCAGATAGAGATTTCTTTTGACTCTGTTGGACTGAAGGTCACAAATCTGTCTGTTTCCAGAATGTCCCACTTGTGTTATTGAATCTATAAACATGCTTTTGCTGTCTACCAGCTCCTAAGGAATATGATTACCCAGAGATGTTCAAAATAGTTGGACTGTCTGAGCTTAGAGAATAGGTGGAACCTTGAAACAGGCTAGGCCTGCCCTTCTTCCCTGTTGCTAGAAGAAACCAAGACTTGTGATGTATTAAATAAGTAGGAAAGCTTGAAGTTTGGGATAAATACTTGACAGACTGGTTCATTCTTTGCTTCAAACAAACTCCTGATTAAATTATTCTTTATGCTGTCACGGAGAAAACGCTTCAGTTGCTTTTCAAACTTTTTAATACCAAATGTTCTCTATATAACTGTTTTGTCAAATAAAGTTAGTTATAAAGGGTTTGACACTAAAACTTCTCTCTGTTGCTCCTGCCTGTTTGTGTGTTTAGCAGCACTCAGGTGATGCTGCTCTTCAGTGCTGAAGAGATGGGAGGGCTTGAAAATGCTGCTCCTTCTGAATTTAGGTTTTCTTTGGGTGAGGAGAAAGTATACCTGCTTGCTTATCCAAGGCCATCAGGCAATAATGGGTTTTTACTTGACTTCAATTTTTTTCCATGATTTCAGAATTTGAGTATGAGGCCTTTTTGGCACGGCTGGATTGTAAATTAAAAGCACTCAGTTTCATTTTTCACTTCCTGTTCTGGGCCAAAAAATACTGGGAGGGCTTAATCTTTCCTGAACTTGAGGTTGTAGATACCTACAGAAAGAAAGACTTTCTGCTGTGTCTCTTAGGATGTATTAATTCATTCAGAAAATGCAATCCAAGTGCATACTTAATAGGAAGCTCTTCTTTTTGTGGACTTAGATTTTGCATGCCAACTAAGCTCCCACATTTGCTACATGAGCCAATTTTCTCCAAGGGCTTGGGACCTTTGGTCAAAAGAATACTTCAAATATGTTAAGCAAATCCTGTGTTCATTTTACAGCTTCATAAACAATTCCAAATGCTGAGAATCAAATTTTCAATTCAAAGAAAAAATAGAGGACTCTTCAAAAAAAAAAATCTGTAGTAAATACAAATAATTACCTCTAAGTTGTTTCTCATGGTGTTGGAAAGGGTGTTAGAGGTGGATTCTGCTTGATTTCTGGCTCCCTTAATTTTTGATGAAAACACTTTACAAAAGTACTTGTACTTGCAGGTTGACCATATGCTTATTTGACAGCTGAGTCATGTTTTGTCTATTTAAGATTTCTTAACCATATTTTATTGTCTAAATCTGTATGGTAAAAGAGAAATGCATTTAAATGTCGGTTATTTTTTTTGTATGTTTTTAAAATAAAAAACCTTTGTCATCTATTGTACTTGTATTTGGGACATAGCTTTGGAAAACCCATCTTCCTTAGGCTGAAGCTTTACATAATCCAACATTGGAGAAGTTCTTCTGATGGAAACAGCTGCAAAGCAATAGATAGACTTGGATCATGAAAAATAAGTATAGCTGGCCCTTGGGAGAGTGGGGGAGTTGAAGCACATTATATACAATGAACTTAGGTTAGAGATGGTTTTTTGACATATCTAGAATCCTAGTTACTGCACCTACTCAGATGCAGGGAAAAAAACCCAAACAAACACTAACCAACCTGAAGTGCAGCAAGTTGATTCTATACCATCTAAAGTTAACAAAGAACAGTGATTCCTGGGCTGCTTTGGATTTACTGAGGGAGTAGAGGCTTAGACTGTTCAACCTGACTTTCCCTCCCACTGCCTTACCTTGAAGGCCTAGTTCAAATCTAAAACTGTGTTACATTCTCTAAATACAATTTTTGGTTGCAGATTCTCACTTTCTTCCAATTGCTTCCTGTACCATCTCATGCCAGAACCCTGTGCCACAGGTCCTCTGCAGCAGATAAAGGCAAACAGTAATTACTTAATGCCTGGCTGTAGCTGCTTCCTTTGGGGGCTGTCCCTCACCCCATCTTTTCTGAGTAACTGGTGGTTGTTTCTTCCTCATGTGTGGTCAGGGAAAATGAACCAAAATGTGTGGTGCACTTCTGATTTAAAGCAGCTCCAACCAACTGGGTTTCTAATATGCTTTGAGGCATAAGGATTTATTATACCTGACACTGTAGTGGTTTTTGACTTGAAGATGAAAAGATAAGTTATGCTGTGAACTGAGTGGTGTTTCTCTTAAATGTTGGTCTGTCACGGAAAAGCAAAAAGTGCTGCATGTTTCTGTCAATCATCCCTTTGATTCTGATCCTCAGTATACCCAACTTCAATACAGATTTGCAATTCTGCTTTTGAGAACTGTTGATGTCAATTGTGTGGCAAGCATGGCAGCATACACGAATCACCTTTTCATTTTATTTCTGTTCTGTTTGAGCAGCAGAATCTCTTTCTTGCCCTGGAATGAATCACTAAGCTCTCTTTTTCTTGTGCCCTTGCTGGTGATAAAATGGCAACAAAGAGTCTTGGCAATAGCTTAGAAATAAGAACACAGATTAATGAGACAGGCCAGAAATGTGTTACCTGCTCAAGTGAATTCAGTTGTGGTTTTAGTTTTCTCTGCAGCTGTGAAAGGACTCGGTGTGTTGCCTGGTGTTGAAATCAACATGATGTTAGTGGTTAGAACATACATTTCTAGAGGTTTTCACTCTGTAATAACCTTGTGTTTTCAGCAGCTGGGGAGGAGCTTGGGGAAGAGGAAGGCGTGGGAAGAGGACTGGTAGAGATTAGGAGCCCCAAACGGGGAGGTCATTGGCAGCAGAGATAATGCAAATATTAGTCTGTACAGCTGCACACATGTAAGAACAGTTGCCATAATAATTTATAACTCTCAGGTTGTCTTGGGGTAACCATTGATTTGAAGGGTACAGAGAACTTACAAACTGCAGGTGACTTTTAATTGGAGTAAGTGTAAGTTTGAGGTGGTGTCAGGTGCATCTGAGACATGACTGATTTGAGTTGCTAACAGGTCTGGGAGTGCTGGATTTCCTCTCTTTGGTGAAGACTTCAGAGTCTGTCAGGATGTTTAAGTATTTTTTTAAATGCTATGAGAAGGAATAAACCAATCATCACTACACTGGGGTATTTTCACAAGATGGGGAAGAACCTATGGCCCTTTAAAATTTCTTTAAAGGGGCAAATATTTTTAGAATCATATCCTCCCAGGACTGTAGGCACAGAAGGGAAGTAAACTATGAGCAAACAACCATGGGTCTTAATGAAGGGTAAGGCAAGGAGCTGATGCTATAGGAAGCACCTAGTGGATTTAAAATTGATACCATAGGAGGCACTTGGTGGATTTAAGATGTTCAAACAGCACTTAGAAAGTGACCAAACAGTATATGTTAATAATAATTTTAAAAATCCAAAGCACTTGAGAGTGGCTTGTACCTACTAAGTTCCAATAATTGTTTAGAAATTCAGGTATGATCCAACAAATGACAAAAAAATACAAATATTGACTCTTGGAACCTGTTGGGTATACTGCAAAGGATAATGTTTTGTTGCTCAAGGCTGACCTGCTTGAAGACTATTGAACCATTTTACAGTATGCCTTAATTCTGGGAATGGAGAGAATTTGGATTACTTTGTATAGATGTGTGTAGAAATACTGTCACTTTGTTCTGTCTCATTCATTGCCAAGCATGTCTGACCAGAGGGGAAAAAAGTCATGTGAAGTCACAGACAAGACTAGATGTGTCAATATTTTCAAGAATGAGTTCTGCATAAAGGTATATACATACATATATATGTAACTGTCATTGGCTGCACTGGGAAATCCTTGCACCTTGTGGGTGAAAGAATGATCTTAGTGCTTAAATTTAGTTCTCCAGGGCATTCAGTGTGATTGCTCTTCTATTATTGATGAGAAGGAAGAGTCCTAAGCCTAAATAGATGCTAAAACATTTTTAGCCTTGCTTAGCAATCTGTGGTTTTGTCCTCCACTATTTAACTGATGAGATCAAGAGGATTTTTTTAAAAGGGTTTATTGTCTTTAAGTAAATATACTGTGCTTAGCTTGGTTCTATTTTCGATCCTCCTTTGCTTATGATATAATGAGTATTTAGAAAGATAGATGGGCCTGTTTTATGTATTCTTGAAGGCTGTTTTCGTTCCCTCACCAATTTCATAAATATTCTGGTGATAATTATTTTTTCCAAGAGGCTTCTAGTTTTTTGGGTTCATTTTTTTCTTCTAGGGGAAGAATCTAGTTTTTGAAAGAGAAGCAATCTTTGGAAGACATCCAGTAATAGATTTGAAGGCTTAAAGGAGTTGGAAAGTGCAAGGGAAGTGTTCTCCTCTGTGTATTTTGACATAATTATTTCTGAAATCCATTCAAGAAGCTGCATAGGTCAAGATAACTTGTCCTGCCTGACAAAGTCTTCACTTCAGGGAAATACCGTTTGCAGGCATGCAGTTTTTGGGGTAGAATTTTTTAAGGTTACTCTCTACATACTGAACTTCATAACTTGCTTAATCAAAGTCAGTAAATAAATGAATGAAAATGAACTTTAAAAAAATTCATGTTTATCATGGAGTCTTCTAGAACTTGCCTAGGAAGCAGCTGAGCAGCAGCATCTCTGGTGGTCTGCATTATCAAGGAGTTGAATGTGAGGGAAACACCAGCTGGAACAAATATGGGGGTTTTCCCCTGACAATTTTTTTTATCTGTACCTTATGGTGAATTCAGTTTTCTGAATATAAGTTGTAAGTCTGGAAGTGAGAGGATATCCTTGCAGTCTCTGCTGCATCTTGCTGAGGAGATAATTTCCCACATCAGAGCTCTTGTGTTTCTGGTTTACTTTTAAGAATGCTGCCCCTAACAGATACAATTTTCTGTATTTCCCTGATTTGCTTATTTGTTCAGAGAACTGATTCAGCTTGATCTGTCTTAGCTTGTAAAGGGAACTCCAGCAAATGGCAGGAAACTCAAGAAAATTAAACCGAATAAAAACCTATGGACTTCTTTCATTTTCCTTCTTTAATATTTTATTTCTGTGTTTCGAGTAGCTTGCAGACACTGGTAATGCCCCTGTGACTTGCTCAGAATAATGCCTGCCTTGCCCCCAATACAGGCTAAGATGGCAGTTTCCCTGGATGTTTGCTGTAGAGCCTGATCTCTAGCCATGCAATCTAATCCCATCTCTGGGGAATAATTGATGGCATAAGCTTTTCAGTAGCATCCCTTCCCCCAGCCATGCCTTCAGCTGTGCCTTAGGGCAGTAAATACATGCTCTGCTTGACTGATACTTCCTTTCCTTCTGGGTGAAACAGCTAATCCTGGTGTTAGAGGTAAGGGTGGGTTTAATTTACAAGCATAGATCATACCTAATTCTGCATGTCTGTGCAAGTGAAACATGTAAAAAGCTTCTTTACTACACAATGTATCAGTGACAGAGAACTTGAAAAGATTCTAGTTCCAAACCATTCTTGCAGGTGACTTTACTGTAGTTTGTAAGCACAGTTGGACATTATTGCTGATACTGTTAGACATTCTGGATACTTTCAGCTGTGCTGAAACAAGAAATCATTATAGATCTTATACATTCTTCTGTATAAATGGGCAGCTGGTCAAAGATGTGGATTTTCTAAGGAATAAGTTGACTCATAAATCAATACAGTATTATTAATTGAGGACTATAAAAAACCAGCCTTATAGCAAGTTTAAAGTTCAACTGCAGATATTAGTGGAACTGATAAATTGCTCAGCTTCTAAGTAAAAATCCTGGTTGCTGAGAGTCATTATTGATGAGAGTTGGCCATGCTTGCCACTCTCTTCTAATTCCTCTCAGCTGGGTAACACATATTTAAGACTCATTTTGAATAGAATGTTCTGCTTTAGTTTTGATTTATGTATAGTGCTTGTGATCTTGGGAGTGCTGAACAATGTTACAAAGTTAAAGTTTGTGTTTGCATATGTGATGTTTATTCTGTTGAAGAGTGGTTTGTTTGGAGACTGGTTTGAACAGTTGTGCCTGTTAGTCCTTGACATTGCCATTTAAAGTACTTTCTTTCATTTTCTTTGAGGAGTTGACACACAAGGTGTTCATCCTGTCAGTCCCTTAAAATTCATATCAGTGTAACTGAATCATACAGTGTAGAGTGTGAGAAACCTTGGGCTGGTGGAGACAAATGTTCAGTATTATTTTTTTTCTGGTTATGCAAAATACTCTGTTTATAGCCAAGTTACAAGCCTAGCAAGCAGCTCAAGCACCAAACTGAGTTGTCCTCTTCTCATTTCTAGTAGTAGGCTGCATCAGAAGGTAGAACTCTGATAATAAATCTTTCTCACACCATTAAGAGAATGCATCTGTGACAGATCTGTACCTTTTTATGGTGTTTGAGTACAGTTTTGGGGAAGAATCTCAGCTGTTCACGTGAATAAGAAACTGACTGCCAAGTGCTGACAAGAGATTGATAATAAAAATTAAAAGGCATGGGAATCTAAAAATTGATATCTTTTTAATGCTTCTGTTCCAGTCAGTGTAAGAGTTCTGCATGGCTGGATTGCAGACCATTCAGTGCTCAATGATAATGTGGCTGGGCACTGGTTTTTCCAGGGAAGTCTGAGTTGCCTGGACCCAGGTTCTGTGTTCCAGAATGCAGTTACACAAGTTTTTGCAGGTTCCTGTTGAGTTATCTCAGTGATGTAAACATGGAGGAACTTGCTCTTTACAGCTGGGCATGGAAACAAGTGTTCTGTGGCATGGAAATACAATCCTTAGCCTCTAAACATGAGTGTAGGTAAGAAAAGATGGTATCAAATGCATCAGTCATACTCTGGGAATGGGAAGCAAGGCTGGAATGGAAGAGCTTTTCACAGTGAGATTTTTGTGAACAGACTTTCTAAAAATCACTGTCACAGGAAAAGATTCTGTGTTGCTCCCTCCACTCTACCTTGATAATCTTAAAAATTAGACAGTAATGGCCATTTCTGAGGGAAAATAAGCCTAGGAGAGTACAGTATATCTAGGGCAACAAAGCAAATGGTGCAAAAAAAGTCAAGTCATCTTTAAAAATATATTAGGAAAAGAAAAACAACCAAAGCAGTGCTTTCCAACCAGTGGTTTGTATTTCATTTGGCTTGATTTTTTTTCAGCTTATGAAACAAGAGAGGGGAAAGCTGCTTTTTGTGCTATTCCTGGCATCCTGTTACTGCCCTCTGCTTAATTTCGAAAAATGCAGGGTCAAAGGAGAGCTTTTATTAGGTGATACTAAGTCAAGACTAAACATAAACTTGGCAGAAATAATTGCATAAGATCGTTCAGAAGATCTCCTGACTCTTTGTTTTTTTTCTGGAGTCTTTTCTTCTTCCCCAGCCTGCCAGGGAACTTCAGGTATGGCATATAAGTAGTCTAAAAATTATTATGTAGGACCAGACAAAAAAAACCCCAATTTATATGTAATTGGCATGTGTAATTACATATAAATAGAGAAACTAGCACATGATTAATAGAGAGTATGTCTTGGTTGCTGTTTGAAAAAGGATTTGTGAATTCTAATTCACAACATGGAGTTTTTAAAACAAGGGGAAATGGTTGCAACTTTTTTCATTTTAAGAATTTTTACAGTAGCTTAACGAAATATGGTCATCATGGCTTTGGAAGGTTTTTCATAATTTCAGGTACATGAAACAAGGAAGTTCTAGTTTTATGTTTACTTCTCACTGAAAAAGAGGATTTTTGAAGTGTTTCCTTTATGTTTTCATACATTTTGGAGTTGCATGTCTGTAGTTTTCTCTAAATTAATGTGTTGTTTACCCAGGCTAGTTACTCATTTGTTAATGGGCAGTTTTTAAGAGTAGCTGAAGAGTTTTTGTTTCCACCTGCAGTAAGCATTCTTTGTTTCCCACTGGCTCTAGACTAGAGTGTGCTGGTTATTCTGTAGGAACTGCAGAGTGTAGGTCTGCACCACTCTGCCAGCTTTGTGATGTGTTGAAGTATCTGAGAACTGAACTAGTAGTGAGGGTTTTGTTTGTTTGTTTTAAAGGTAGCTGTAAGAATAAATTACTTTCTGGCAGAACTGTTCAGACTCTGTCCTCAACCAAGTCTCCCCTTTTCAGGGTCAGTCCCACCTGAAGTTTCAGCTTTCACTGTCCTGCACAGCCTATCTGGTTTTCCTTGCCTGGTGAAAAATAAGACTTGTAGTTCTGGTTGGTAGAGACAGTACTTTTTCTTTTGTCTTTGCTAAAGGTAGAACCTCCTTAGAATCACTGAGGTTGGAAAAGACCTGTAAGGTCATCAAGTCCAACCACAAACCCAACAGTGACAAGTCTACTACTAAACCATGTCCCCAGGTACCACATCTGTGTCTGTGGTGACTCCACCACTGCCCTGGGTAGCTCGTTCCAATGCTTGACAACCCTTTTGGGTGAAGAAATGTTTCCTAGAATCCAGCCTAAACCTCCCCTGGTGCAACCTGAGGCCATTTCTTCTGGTCTCTCAATACTACTTTTAAATGGTTGCTAAAATAATAAAATATTAGTGATATAAACTACTAAGTAGAAGAATTTCTCATCTTATATTAAAGATTTTACAAGTACATAAGGGCTGTATGTAACTACTCTGCCACTATTGCTACTTAGGGTAGTCCAGAGTCAGGGATTTCTTTAAACATTCTTTATTGCACTATATAATCTGGTTAGTGTTGATCAAAAAGGGTTAATTTATATTCCTTTTCTTTTTACAAGGTGGGAATTTTTTTGCAAACTGTTCTGAGTAATTAAAAGGCAACAATTATTGCTGTTGTGTTGCTAGTTGGTAGACTGGCAAAATACCTATTTTAGTGTCAAATTACTTGTATAACTAAATACATGTCAGAAGAGGAATCCATTGCAGAAAGTACCTTCTGACTATGGTTTCATGCCTGATGTTACCAAAACCATGTAAAAGTATTCAGGTTGATATTCCAAAAACCTTCCATGTTTATCAAATGCAGGGTTCTGAAAAGTTGGTCTGTGATGTTCAACACTAGAACCACAGGGATTTTTAAAAACAATTGTACTTTCTCTGCATCATGGATAAAGTAGCTAATTTTCTCGAAAATAGGTTAGAGAATGGAAAGGGCTGGAAGTAAAAAAATTAAGGCAGTTTACCAATTTTTTTTAAAAATGGAATTCAGTATGGAAGAGAGAAAAAAAGAAAAAACTCAGTTCCAGTGTGATCCTGTTTGGATGGGAAATAATGGCTGTATCTAAATTACCAAGTAATTCAATGCAGAAGGAACCAGATGAAAGCAGTGATGTGTCTGACACAGGTTTGGAATGTTTTACCTGTGGCTGGCTCTGGTCTGCTCACAAGTTCTCCCAGGATGTCTGCAGCTCCCATCCTGAGCACAGGTTCAGGTCTGTGCCTGCATTAACATTGCTGAGTGTATGGAAGAAGAGCTGCTGGTTCAGTTGGTTCACAAGGATCAAGGGTGCAGTTCCCAGGAACTGAAACTGCTCCACAGGCCAAACCAGCCCCCAGTAAGCAGGGCTGATTAGGGGTTTTAATTCAAAACTGTGCTACTGCTCTGAATTAAAACATTAATTTAGGTCCAGCCAAGAAAATCTAACAATCATGGTTTGCCCATAGTTTGTCAGGAATGTGAGAGATTTGAAAGCATATGCCTGTGGTCAGGCATTTGATGGTAACAGTTGTCTGACCAAAATGAAGCTGAGCTTATCTGTGAATTACAAACTGATCAGATGCATTTCCTGAGTACAATATGCTGGTGTTATGCTTGGTCCAGAATTTCACTGCTCTTATATCAAATGATGCAGTGAAATTGAAATAAATCATCTTCTGGCTGCAGCAGGGGAAGACAGAGGAGATGGGACTAATTCCCTTTGAGTTAAAAGCAGATTATTTCAATTAGCATGAAGGATGTCTAGGAAAATGAGAATTGATATCTTGCAGAGGGGTAGGAAAAAACTATGTTTTTCTTGTGTTATGGATATTGAATTTTGAGCAATAGCACTTGACAGAGTAAAATAAAATAATTGTTAAAAATCTAATGTAGGTGAAAAATTGTCTGACCAGACTTACCTATAAAGAACGGGTATAAAGTAATTAATCCAAAACAGTTTATATCTGTATTAGCATTATGTGTTTACTTACATACCCTTCTGGTACTATTTTTTTGTTTGGTGGGGCTTGTGTTTTTTAACATGTGCATTTTTTTTTTTTTAATGCAGTCCTTCCAGGGAAGCCAGGGACGAGCCTACCTCTTCAATTCTGTGTAAGTATGTGCTTCTGGTTCTGCACACCACCTGCAGAGTGTAACTTTATGCTTCCCAAAGGGAAAACAGTAGGAATTAACATAGCTGTACTTTGCCCTGTTCTTTTTAATGCTGGCTTTACTCACCAGCAATAGTTATTAAAGAGCTACTGGGCTGATTCTGAAGCATTCCTGTGCACATAGATGAGTTTATCTTACATTTTAAGTAATTCTGCTAAGAGCTAAAAGATTAGGGGAGAGTGTGTTAATGTGAAAATCCTTTTGTGTATGCAATGGTAACTGTCTCGAGCAGGAGCTGCCATTCTGAGATACTCCAGAAGTCACAAGGTATTGAGTGACTGTAGATTTTCTTTAGACAACTCTGCTGTAGTCTAAAGAATTTCCCAGTCTGACAGCTGGATACATTTACAGGTTAATGTTTCAGTAAACTTGGTACATCTTAAATGACCTTGAATATTGCAATATGCTAGAGGCAAAAGGTCTCTGTGATCTTATCAAGCCTAATATTTGGAATCCTAGGCACGTCCTTCCCTTGAAAGGAGGCTCTTTGCATTTGTTAGTGGGTGTATTTTAAGATTTTAATATGCAGGATTGCATTTTTGTCTTTATTTTTCAACAGTTTGTGTTGTAGCATTTTGAAACAGAGACAGTTGAGTGTCCCTGGTCTATTTTTGATCAGGATAATGGAACTGTAACTGCAAAGGATTTGATTGCAGATCCTTGAAATTCTTTTAATATGTAGTTGTTCAGTGGTGACTTGGGATTTCTGCTATAATTCTAATAGGAACAATCTGGTACTACAACAGCAAAAATGGCAAAATTTTGCTCTTGTTTAAAACTATCTAGAAACTTGGTTTAGTCTTACCTCATGTTTTCTGCATAGACTCATTTGTGGGAAAACTGGCTTGATGCAGCACTTCATGGGATGTTTTGTTTTGAAATTGCTGTTCGTTCATCAGAGCTTTGTCTGCTGATCTGTAGCAAAGAAATATTTATGAGGCTTTTTTCTTGCTGCTATTTTGGAGCTGGTTCTAAATTCAGCTGTTGGTGCTGATTCACTGGTACAGACTTCCATTAGAGAGGTCTCAAATTGTATTTGAAGTAAAGCCTGAAACTGTAGAAGTGTCCAGTTACTGTGTAGTGTTCTGTTCTCTGCAAGTTTAACTATTTAGTTTGTCTTTGTTGCTGGGAATAAGTGGGTATGGCCAACAGTGACACCACAGCCACTTAAAAACAAAAAACAAACCCCTTTTTTGCTTCCTGTCCTTCTGCTCAGTGTAACAGAGGAAGTTACTTCTGCAGCATTGAGTGAGTTAGGCATTTTTTTTAACTATTTTTTGTCTGCAGGAGAAAAGGGTAGGGAACAGTAAGAAAAGAAACACACTCATCTGTTAACATAACTTCTCCTTTTTTTCCAGGGTAAATGTGGGCTGTGGTCCAGCAGAGGAGAGAGTTCTTCTGACAGGTTTACATGCTGTAGCAGATATCTATTGTGAAAACTGTAAAACCACTCTTGGATGGAAATATGTAAGTAAGACACTTAAGTCCTCAATCACTGTTTTTTTGTTGAAGCACAGATGTTTGAGTAGCACCTTTGCTGATAGTTTAGGTGAATTAGCTCTGGTGCTTTTGTGTACATCAGGCTCTAATACAGTCTTGATTCCTTGCATCTGCAGAAATGCTGTAGCAGATAATAACTTCACTCTGGACTGCAAATCAAGCATGAGCTATAGGTGCTATTACAGCTATCTAATATTTCTGTATTTGGTAATCTTTTTGCAAGATTGCCAAGCACACGTGCACTAAACCAGGTGGGAGAAATTGTCAGAGTGAGTCTGTAGTGTCGATTGCAAAACTTGGTTATACAGCAAAAATATTAATTACAATAAATGGTACTGAGCATATTACACTGTTTAGAATTCACATGGACTCGATTCTGTTGTTTGGAAATTTACCTGTGCACTTGCAGCTGTGTTGCAAGTTTGAGGTTTTGAAAATGTTGGGTTCTGGGTAGGATTTTCACTGATTCAGTGCAGCTTCAGATCTTCATTTTGCTAATGCATTCCCTGTAATGACGAATATAGAGGAGAGCTTTTGAAGAGGTTTGCATTCCCTCTTTTCATTACTTCTGGGAATAAATAAATAACACATATAACATGCCATTTCCTAACCTTCACTTTAAAAAGCATTAAAATTCCCTGAGCAGAGAGAGAACATGGACAGCTCTACACCAAGGTCTGTGCAGTAGATGTGCTCATTCCACACAGGAGAAGTTTGCTGCTGTTTCCTTCTCACTGCTTTTCAACCTCTTTTTTTCCCTCCCTCCCCTTACTCAGTGTAACCAATATGGGTTGTTAACTGTAATGGCTCCTGGTTTGTATTTTTAATGTAATCTTGAAGTTTAAAATACTTCATTTCCTGAGCTTAATTCAGTGTTGTCTTGATTTTTTTTCCCCTTTCCAGGAACATGCTTTTGAGAGCAGTCAGAAATACAAAGAAGGAAAATTTATCATTGAACTTGCCCACATGATAAAAGACAATGGCTGGGAGTGAACCACAACCTTTTTCCTTCTGTTGGGACTATATTCTGTGGAACAGGCTTTACAAAGACTATTGCAAAGTAAAGGAAGAGCTTGGCTAGAGTGGCCCTGAGAATATCACTGAACTCTGAAACCTCACAAATGAGTAGTGTAGTGTAAGTGGCTATTTCAGGCCATGTTTGCCTTTTCTCCTTGTGTAAGTTCCCTCTTTTTGTACGTGTATTATTGTGTGAACAGTTGTTTTGGAACATTTTGGATGACCTTTTTCTAAACTCTCTCAGACTAGAGAAACAGTTCACTAATTGAAAACAGATTTTACTGGTTAGCATCTCTCTGACCTATGCCTTTAATGCTACTTCTGCTGTGCATGCTTCTTGCCTAAACACCTACACTCCAGTCCTGTAGAAGTTCTGTACCTGAGCAGTCTGAAAGAATGTATGGGATGGGGTGCTTTTTTATATGTAGCATTTTCTGATGTGTTTGGCAGTGAAGAGGATGCAGTATTGTAGTTATTAATTTCTTTTTTCAATTTGAGTGTACCACAACCTATGTACATCTTGTAGGTGAATTGGTTAAGGGTACAGTGCTCACTTCAAAAAAATATTTCAATTGCACTGACTGAAGTTAGCAGGTCTCAAGTTGTTAGGAAAGGTTATGCCAGAGATTTGCTATCTTAATGAAAATAACATAGAAGGATTTAAAATCAATAATGCTATAGAATATGTTCCTTTAAGACCAACATATTCCCTAAGGAGTTTGCTGGATAAAAAAATTTATAAAACTATAACTTGCAAGATTAAAAAGACAGAAAAATATATGCATCTTCTATTTTGAAAAAAAAAATTAGTTGGTATATTAGGAAAAAACAAAGTTTTGGTACTGTACCTTTGCCAGTAACAGGGACTTGTGCATCAGTAAATTTTTATGGCTGGTTCCATTTACATGTATAGTCCTAATGCACTGGACAAAGAGGTTGTTGTCAAGGAAACTTGTTGAAGTCTTCTGCTTCTGCTACATTTGAACAAAAATATTTATTTTTGTGAGAAATGGCCAGAGCCTATGACATGAAAATTAATATAGTACCTGTAGGAAAAGGAGGAGTAATAAGAGGGAAGGGAAGTTTGACTTGTTTTTTCATAAAATAAAATAGCAAGATAGTTTTTAAAATTTGGGGGTGGGGAAAGGCTTTCCTGGTTTGCTGGCTAAATCATCCCCAAGTATCTTTTTATAATAAAAATTTATATGAAACTCACCTTCTCTTTTGTTCTCATGCTGTTTCTTTAATGGAATCAGTTAATGAGAGAAACTTCTGGAAAGTATATGCACAATATGAGCTGTTGGTATCTGTGTATGCAAACTGAGCAACTGTGAAAGAAGTGCTCTACATAAATTTGCTAACTTAATTTTCAAATTAAACAAACTTTTTGTATGTTAATCCTTTTAATGCTTGAGGACAAACTGTTTGGAAAAAAAAACCCTTAACACTACGTAAGTCCTGTAACTGAACAATACAGAAGCCTTGCAATACTAAATCTTTCTCTCAATAACAATTCTAATATGGCACCTGTGAAATTAATCACAGGTGCTGCTGCTGCTGTTCTGTTTTTGGGAATCTCTCATAGGCTTTCTGAACTCTGCTGCACTTTAGAAATTGTCAGACCTGAAAAATTATGCCAATGGGTAGGGGCAATACAAATCTTTAAAACCAGCTTTCCAGTGTTTTTGTGGGGAGTGAGAGGAGCATTCTCCCAGGTGTACACATTCTCTGTGATGCAGGCTGGCTAAACTGCCTGCCAGATGTTGTCATGATTGATATCCATGAACTAAAAATATAAGAATTAGAGAAGTAGTACAAGCTGTTGAGTTTGTCCAGAGGCCTGAGGTGGTCCAGTTCTGTTCAATCTGGATTTTGTAGCTTACATGTTGCTACTTTGTGTTCACGTCTGGTCTCATTTTTAACAATGTCATTGATGCAAGATGGGCTTGGGTGTTGCCTGTCTCGTGCTCTTTTTGATCTGGAATTCTTGGGATTTTCTTTTCCACCATTGCAATGTATGTTGCCAACGAGGAAGGCACTAAAACTTCTATCAACAAAAAGTTTGTGTTGGCTTCTAAGTCCTGTTGCAATGTTGATACTTGTGAACAGCTTGTGTGAGGTTTGTGTATCTTTGGGCTTTTCTTATTTCCTAGCTACAGACTTGCTGAGGCAGAACACTGGACTGAAGGCAAAAGTAATGGCTGCTTTTCCAGAGAGAGTTGAAATTAAAGAAAATACGTAAAGTATTAAAGATTTTTCTCTCCAAAATTGGGGGTTTGGCTAGCTCTTGTTAGTAAGCTAATGCTGTCTGTAACACACTCTTGACAAACACAGTTTGAATTCTTAAAAATGCAACCTCTTTCTTCAGTGCATTATTTATATTTCAAACTGGACATTTTCACCAAAACCTTAATTAACTTTGATGCCAAAGGTTGGGACTTCGAGTGCTTAGCACATAGAGCTTCAGACTACTGGCATAAAGAGTTAATGACCTATATGTGATGTTTATGGCTTTCAAGAGAACCAAACAAAGCAATATTCTTTTTGGTCTTTTATTAAGAGTGGATGTTTAGAAGGAGTAAAGAGTAGAACTAGTACAGAATCACTATTTTATGCTGCCATGTAACAATTCTTGAGGCTCATTCTTTTGAGGGAATATGTGAATTTTCTTCCCATGTTCTTTGGCAGCATCAAAGATTTTCTCCCCTCATAAAGACATAGAGAATTCTTGTCATTGGTTTTGGTGAAAGTTGAATCCAGATGGCAATGACTGCTGGCTGATGTGAAGAGGTCAGTCTGGTCACTGAACCCTCCAGCAGTCATTTGAAAGAAAAATAAACTTACTTGAAAAAAAATTTTACTAAAGCATTTTCCCTCTAACCAATTTTTGTAATATATTAAAGATTATATTTAAAGTTTGTATGTGTTTGCTCTGGGCAAGTTTACTTCCCCTCCAACTTGAGCACTTTTGTTACTTGTACTGGTTATTTTTGGTCTTAACATTTATTTTGTATTTTGTTTTTTATAAACTGTAACAAAAAGCTTTTGTGAACCTTTGTTTCTTGCTGGCTCTTTCTTGGACCAAATGAACTGACTATGAGCTGGCTTAGAAGAAATGTTCATTGGGATGCATAGGAATTTGCTAGCAAAAATGTACATGTATTGAAAGTTTTTTTTTCCACTGAACCTCTAAAGCCATGCCTGTCCTAAAGTAATTAATCATAATTTGGTGTGACTTTAGTAATCTGACCACACATTCTCTGTCTAGGTCCAAAATAATGGTTGTAACAATGGTTTTCCAGGACTGAGTCTGCCTCCAAACCCTAGAGTTCTTCTTTGGCTGGTTACTTTAGGTACCTTTTTGATTACTAGAAGGCAGTGCTGCCATGTATAAAAATTGTCACGTTGCAAACCTGCTGTGAAATCAGCTGCAGAATTTGGTGAGGGATTGCTGACTGCTCAGCCTAACCACTCCTGCTGTATGCTTTTAGTGGCCTGGTAACCTTCATTTCATCTGCCAGTTAAAAGGGCCAGGATATGAATTTCCCTTGTTGGTTATAAGCTGTACAGTGGCAAACTGTGTGAAGGAAGATTGTTACTGCTCCATCTTAATGTCCCAGTAGCAAGGCCCAGCATAATGACCAGTGTGGGTGGTGTGCTTGCAGTCCTTGGGAATCATATGGGTTATGACATTTCTTTGAGTTAAAAACTGGCCTCAGATGTTCTGACCAAGTCCCCACTGCACCCATCACCAAAGGTCATCTGTATTTCCCACTGGTGGATCAGTGCAAGAGTTCCCTGAGGCCGAGTGCCAGGGTTGGTGGCCACACACTTCCCTCCAGATTCCACTCGTAGGGCTCGTCCTGCCCACTCATCTCAGCAGCCAGACTGCAGCAGAGTGACCTCCAGACTCACAGACCAAACTTCAGTCATCTCCAGCCTTGGGTATTGGCCATGAGAGGAAGAAGCTGTCAAATTATTGTTAAACTTCTTGGACACTTTATTGGACTTCACTGAGACTCATGTTAAGCCAACCAGCAATATAAACACTTACTGGAAAAGGAACAGATGCTTCAGAGGTTTCTTTTAAAAGGACTGTTACAAGTGGTTTAAGGTCTAAAGCATGAGTCATAAATGGCAGTTGAGTTGTGCCTCTTGTTTCTTAAACTCTTTAAAACGCTTTCTTTTACAGGTGACATGGCTGTGTTGCTGTTTTGTCCTTGCAATACTGTACATCATTTGTTGTTTCACTATATTGTATCTATTCAAGGTATCACAATAAAAGCTTTCAGTTGTTTTGTTGGGTTACCTGTTGATTTTGTGCTGTCTATTCTTGCTAATTGATTGTCAGGCTTTATCCTCTGGTAGGGCCAGAGAGAGAAGACAGTGCTCTTAATTCCTCTTAAAAACTCGTAAATGGGGGTTTAATCTGATTTTTATGTGGTTTTAGGACTGCCACAAAACATTGGGTTGTTTTCCTTTCACAGATCTTTCCCAAATACAGGAATTTGTGTTGCTACTGTTACAGCATTTGCCTATTTTGAGTCAGCTGTGGGACCTCTGCATAGTGAGTCAGTCCTGAGGGGAACTGAAGTGTGGATGTGCTTTTTGTTGTGTCAGTTCGATCAGCTGTAGAGCTGAGGAGCACTTTGAGCACAGCACTCCCTCTGTTCATTCTGCTTTGGCTGGGAGGAACTCCTGTAGCTCCTCTGATCAGATTATTGGTCTTGTCAGTGATATGATCCCTCTGGACTGCCTGAGGCTCAGAATGAAGTCATTCAGTGCACACTTACGTGGCATCTTCAATAATCCATCATTTCATCTCACAAAGGGATAGGGATGCTCTTCATGCAAGATCAAACATATTATTTCCATCTTGAGAAAATGGAAGATAGCTAGCTATCCTTTTTCTTATTGAAGTGCTGTCTTAGGGTTTTCTTATAGAAGTGCTGTCTTAGGGGCATGAAATCAGGGTCTTTCCAGGTGTGAAAAAAACTCCAAACTGTAGGGATAAAGTGGTATTTAATGTGAAAGGTATGGTCTTCATTGTATAAAAACCTACCTTTTGACAGGATATAATTGAAGTAATAAAGATCCAAATAGCAAGTATCTTTTGGATTTGAAATGTTCATAGTAACATCCCATTATATTTTGGTGTATCAGAGGGACTATAAAAACACCAACTGCCAGCAACTGGGTTACCAGAATAATTTTGACAATGTGAACTCCAGTGTTCTGTTTTACTAGCTGGAAGACACCAGGATATAGACAAGGATGGGCAGGTGCTTCATATAAAGCTTGAGCACTTTCCACTAGATGTCTTTTCCCCTGTTAAATTTCAGTAACTGGGCAGTGGTGTGGTTCAGGGTTTTCCCCCAAGCCCTGCAGTTGTGACTGGGGACAGCAGTAGGTCTGTACTGCCTGAGTCCAGGTAGCCCGAACTGGAGAGCAGCCACAACTAGAGCTGAGCTTATCCTCTGCACAGGGCTCCACTTGGGTCACTGCCCATGTGAGGTTCTTTCCACTTTTGTCTCTTCCTCTGCTCCCTGCCCTTGGCTGTGCCCCAGATGGGTCTGAGCAGGGAGTGAGCACCTGTGCTGCCGCTGGCACTCACCTCCAGCAGGCACAGCAGCTGTGGATTAACTGAGGCTGGACAAAGTCGTTCCTGGCTGTGAAGCAGCTCTGCTGAGCCATGGCACTGACGAGCATTAACTCTTTCTCCTCTAGCAGAGGCTGAGCTGTTCTCAGGGTTTGGCTCATTCATTTCTATACTGTTGCTGAATGAGCTGAGGTGCTCTGTCATCCTAGGTTAATCTATGCTAACCTGATTGCCTAAAGATTTTACTTAGTAAAGATTACTCTGGATAGCAGACAGTACACATTTTTCAGTGTTTAAATAATGAGTAGATTTTTCATGGTCTGATTTTTGTATTTTAATAGTAAGCATAGGTCAACTTCCTTTCTTGCCCAAATAGACTTCAGTGATTTCTAGTTTAAGCAAAAACAATGGCAGGGCCAAAGCAGCCCTTTATTCAAAATAAAGTTTGCATCCTGACATTAAAACATGCACATGTATGCAAAGTCTATTCTGGCATGACTTACTTACCCTGTACCTGCAGGAATGGTTGTGAATGTTATTTAATTTTCAGAACATCTTTTTGACATGATTAGCATTGATTGTCTGCTGTCTTTTACACTTGATAGAAGTTAAATTAGTTTTACAACATGAGCAAAACCTTCCAGTTTGGGACCTGGAGCTGATGACAGAGCAGCAATGCTGTATTGGGCATCTGAAATGTTTTTCTTATGTTTCAAATTTAAAATTCCAGTGGATTAAACTGCCTGATTATGGTAGAAGGTTTGGGACTTTTTTAGCTGTTGGTTGAGTGGCACTAATAGCTATGTTTGAATTGTGAGTTGAGGTATTTGTCCATTTAAAGGTGAAATCATATAAGTTTTATTCTGCAGAAAATATTATTCAAAATGTTTCAGTATGGGATCATATAAAACCACTTCCACAGAGGTGTAACACTGAAAGGAAAAAAACCCCAAACCCCAGCTGCGGGAGCTCTGTGCTTTGCCTGTACAAACAAACTTTTTTCCAAAACTTTCTTTAAAAGTCCACTAGAAGTCCGGAATCTTGTGACAGGGAGCAGGGCTGCCAAGGGCCAGAGCAGCTTGTTTTGCAATTGGGCCCTGGGGAAATTGCTACATCTGGGGGCTGGGTTGAAGCTGTAAAGCACGTGCTTTTGAGGACTGGGGGGGCTTTCCTAAACAAACATATTTCCTAAACAAATGTTAATAGATTCTCTGCCATGCACAGGGGAAACCTGCTGATGTTATCACAGTAAACCTTTATTCTGTTAAACTGGAACTGCTGAACACTGTGAAACCACTTAGAGGGGCACATGCTGAGTGCCATAAAGCCCGTGTGTGAAAGGTATGTGGGGCACTGGGACAGGAGGGTGAGGACCGACCGCTGAGTGCTGCGAGGGTGGCTCTGCCCAGGAAAGAGCTGGATCGGTACGGCTCTGACAGCCTGCCCTGCAAACCAGGCACAAGTGCAAATCCGTGAGAAAACGTGACATTTTGTGACACCTCAGGCCTCTCCCCAAACTCTCCCTCTCCATGCCTTGCGTTAAATGGCAAATGACGGTGCCCTGCGGGGAAGGATGTGCCCCTGCCCGAACAGCCTGTGCTGGGCAGCGAGCGGAGCCTCCTGGGCACTGCCCGAGGTCAGCTGGGCTGGCAACCCACAGCTCCCAGCAGCTGCTGTTGGGGCAAGAGGCTCGTCCTGGCCATAATCTCCTTATAGATGAATTCATCGTCTGTTTCCCACTGATGGTCAAACAAGCACTATTGACTGGCTGGCACGCTCCACTTTGTTATCAACTATAACTGATAAGATTGAAAATCCACTTCTGCTTGTCGATTTAAATTATCTTCCTTTCTTCCTCTTTTATCTTTCTCCTTCCTCAATTCCCTACTTTTTTATGATACCCATAACAGTCCAAAGTCTGCAGAATTTTGCTTTTTCGTCGTTCCTCTTCTTTCCTCCACAGAATGTGTTACCCAAGGGGCAGCAATAACGATTTGTGGTCAGGCATGAGACAGGTATTTCACGGTGTTTGATCTAGTGCCGAACCAACCCGAGGGAGCCACTGTGCTCCCACCCTGCCTGGCTGGGTGTGCAGCCCTGCGCTGGGAGCCAACATGACCAGTCCCTGAACCTCAAGGGTAGAGGACATAGTGCTGCTCTTTGCTCCTAAACTATCGCTGCTTTACTGATTAAGCTCCTGCAGCAAGTGTTAGGTCTAAATACATTTTTTTGTCATGATAATTAACAGCAAACGAGCATGTATGAGCTGCAGACCCACAGCTTCCCAACAATGCTGTGCTTTACTGCCCCTGCTCCGCCTGCTCCCAAGCTGTTGAAACCAATGGATTTTTTTTTTTTAACAGTACTTTTTTTCCCCTTCATCCTTCTCTTTTGCAATGAAAAGTTTCTCACAGCATCAAGGCTGGAGACACAAACTAACGCCCTTTAATTACCTACTCATAATATACAAAAACAAAATCTTTCTCACGTCATTCTTTCAATGTTTACTAAAACAGAGACCTTGCTCTGGCAGATCTCTCCTTTACTGGCCAAAACTCACACTGAAGGTTAACAGCTCCCGAAGTTAATGATTATCTTGCCTTGTTTGCTCAGTGTTTCAGAGTTAAAACATGTAAATATGCCTCCCCCGTGTAATTGCTGTGGTCAGCCAGCGATGAGCTCTGCAGCAAACACAAACACAGCTATTAGCAGAGACAAATGTTTCTCCCTGGCCTGGCCTCCCGGGGCTCCCAGAAGTGTCAGCTCCCCCAGAAAACAGCCAGGCTTGTCCCGCTGGCACTGGCGATTACACAGAGCCTGCTATGAAAACCCCCTCTCAAAATAGCAATTTCTAATCTCCCCTGAGGCCATTAATCAGGTTTCTAATCCAGCAAAGCTGTCCGTACTGTACAGGCTGTGATCCCCAGGCCTTTATTAGAAACCCCTTTGGCCACAGCATTTACTGGGCCAGGGGACTGATTGTCACATTTGCCTGGGCAGGAATACCTGCCCATGCATTTTGTGAGACAGATCTGTGATAGTGATTAATGCCAAGACCTGCCTGCACCTTACCTGTGAGTGCTGGACTTGCAAAGGCTCATCTGCATAGAAATACATCCCAACGTCAACTCAAATTTGGTAATTCCTGAAGACTTATAGTAATCTGCTTTTCTGGAGACAAATGCAATGCCTAGTCCTGTCTGACTGGTTTTAGATCAGAAAGGGATGTCCTGAAGATGTGTGACAGTCAAAACTTTCTGGGCAGCTCCACAAGAGCAGAGGTTTTGCCGACGTATTGACTAAAGCCCAGCTGGGGTAATTTCATCTGCCTCCTCTCCACCATTCCCCTGGTGATCCTATCTCGGAGGACCTGATGTGTTGCAGAGGTGGGGGGATGTCACTGATGTGTGTACCCTCCACACAAGTATGTGACATTTGCAGCATTAGTGGAGATCCCTCTGGCAAAAGGCACTGGACAAATGCAAACTCATCACTCACAAAGTGCTGCAGCACCCGCGGGCAGGGCAGAGCAGGCAGGGGGTGTTACCGAGGCAATGGGCTGCTAAACCTTCTCCTGCCACGGGAGCTCCAGAGGCTCCCTGCGGCCCACGGTGATATTTAGACACTGAGGCGCTGGTTGGACAGATGCAGCTCCCACAGGGGCTCGGCTGGAGGATGCTGTGGGGTCGGTGGGGGCTGTCCTGATGCTCAGCAGTGTCTTCACTGCTCACGGAGGGGATGCTGTGGCTGAGCCCCACCTGAGGATTTGCCTGGGTGGTTCCTGGTCCGTAGGGCCGTGCTGTGCAGCTCAGTCTCCCAGCCAAGCTGGAATAGGATGCCAAGGGGCAGGCAGGCAGTGGGGAGCTCTGGCTGGTGGGCAGTGCTTTATGCGACCCAGGGCTCATTATCCAAAGGCTAATGCAACGGAGCAGGGCAGACTTGGGGCTGGCATCATGATTCACCCCACACCATGGCTCCTGCTGGCTGAAATCCTGAGCAGTGCAGCCAAGAGAAGAGCCCCCACCTTGCTCAGCTGCCCATCCTGTACTGAGCAGACCCACGGGGTGTGGAGCCAGCGTGTCCCGGCGCTGGATGCTGCCGGCACAGGGCAGTGACTCATTTTGCCGCTCGGGACTCCGGGTGTGGATGCCTCACTCACGTCTCGTCTTGGCAGCAGCAGCTTCTCCTGCTCAAGGGCTTCTGCTCCTGCCCAGCACGGCACAGGGTGGTGGCCAAGCACTCATGGTCCTGGTCTGCTGCTCTGCATCTGATCACATCAGGCCACAAACCTGCATTGAAGCTATCTGCCTCATCCCTTGGTTTCCTAGAAATCCAGCAGCTGGCCTGGCAAGCAGACACCCAGCCCACAGGGCCGGTGAAATCAGCACAGCAGTGACCATTACGCAGAGGTTTGCATGACAAAGTGTTTGCAGCTATGCCAGAGGGTGGGGGGAGTGTTTTTAATCTTTGCTTTTCCCATTTGCACTATGGATGCAAAAGAATGGCGAGGTGGGACACAGCCTGCACACTCAGGTGGGGTGTTGGAGCTGTGTCCAGCTGCTGTAGCCCAGGGGTTGCCTTGCCTGTGACCAGCAGTGCCTGGGCACAGCTCCCTGGCTGCCGGGCACTGCCCAGAGCAGCAGGTGATGGAGTTGGGAGCTTCTGCTGGAAACCAGCCCCAACCCAGAGACATGCACTGCTGAGCATTGCACTGGGCCTGCTCAATGCTCAGGCTCCTGGTGTTGAGAGGAAAAATTATTTCAGTGCAATGAACATAATGTGAGATGCAGCTGCAGCAATGGGACATGGGTAGCATGCCCAGCTGTCCATCTCAGGGGGTGGGAGTCTCCCAAGACTTTTTCCAGCCTTTTCCTAGTCATGCAGCAGTGCTGCCCCTTCCCATTGCTTTCCTTTGCATCTTTTGGCTTTTCTCTTTGTCCTTTTTTTCCTCCTCTTCTCTCTCTTTTCTTTTTCTCTTTTTTCCTTTTTTTTTTTTTTCTCCTTCCCCCTCTTCTCCTTGGCTCTTCCTTTCTGTTGTGCCACAATCAGACAAAGCCTGACAGCCAGGAGCAGTTAATGGCTTTGTGAGCTGCTCATGTCCAGCAGTACCATGGCCTGACTATGCTGGCTGGGACATAATTCCTTCCTGAGGGCAGGATTGGAGGGAGCCAAGCTGGTTCAAGAGGGAACATCCTATCCCTTTGCCCACACAAGCTGTTGTTCTGGCGCCTGTTTGTGAGCATTAACACACCATGGTTTTGCCACTCCAAAATCCCAGGAGTTGTAACAAGAGCCAGGGCTTCACCCAACACTGTCAGTGTGAAGGGCTTCATGGAAACTTCTCTGGTTTCTCCATGTCAGCTCTGAAAACCAAGCTCATCTCCTCCGAGCCTCTTGAATTCTGTCCAAGAGGCAAGGGCAGCAGCAGGGCTGTGTGAGGATCTGCAGCCCTCACATCATGGGTCAGTGAGATCTGCCCTAGGCACCACCAGCAATATCAGTAGAGCTGGTAGTTACCCCTCCTCCCCATTTCTTCTGTTTTCCTCTCTTTTTCCTGTGTTTACATGAAGCTGAGCTACACAAATCTCTGATCCCTTCAGACACTGGATAGAGAAGTGAAGGTTGTAGCTGTTTTCCCAGGGAAGTCTCTCTATAGTCAGCATTGGATACTGGACTGACTTACTGGATGGACACAGATGGACACCTGAGGACAGTCCCCCTACTACCCATCCCTCAGCACTCTGCCACCACCTTCAACTGTGTCCCTTTAGTACCAGCCCTGAGTGGCGCTGGTTTGGCTCTGCTGTTGCTCCGTGTGGCCTTGTTGCTCTGTGGGATTGATTTTAAGGGAAGGTGAAAGTGTGGCAGGGGTGTGGAGGCAGCAGAGCTGGGCCCTGGGCTGAGCAAAGCTCAGGCTGGCACCAATTCCTTGACAGAGCAGCCGTGCTCTGTGAGCCCCCTCCTTTGGAGAAAACACAGGGATGCTAAAACATCCCAACAGGCCAAGTTCTAACAAGATCTAACTTGTTTTGTTATAGATTAACTGCCCAAATAGACTCCAGGCACTGTGCTGAGCTGGATATTTAACCTGCTCTAGTGACTTATTTTTTTAAGGCAGGAACATTACAAATGTCATCTGTGCTTTGATGGGGAGGTCACAATCTGCCAAGACATTCACCTTGCCTCTGTGCAACTCCAGGAATGGGGTCAGGAGCAGGGGGAGTCCACTTCTAAACACTCCAACCCCAGAGCTGTGGGACACAGCCTGGCGTGGGTCTGCAGAGCACTCTGCGCCCAAGACACGTGCTATGGCACAAGCCAAGACCCTCCATCTCAATGCTGGGCAGAAATGCCACATATTGACTGATTAATTCTCCCGAGCATCTGCCATCTCCTGGCAGGGTTGCTGGAGGCCCCCTGCCCCCCAGCAAAGGCCCTTTGCCAGGCTCAGCGGTGCTCCGGGTGGTTTCCTTTCTGGAAAGGGTTCAGGTGCCGCCCAGAGCACGGAGGGTTTTGCTGACCCCGCAGCCTGTAATCCTACGCCTGGACTTGAGACACCTCTTGGCCCTGTTCCCCGCTCCTCTGTCCCCAGGACAGGCTGTAATCATCTCTTGGCAGGACAGCCCTGACCTGAGCAGTCCGGCTCCCAGCAGATTTCCCCAGCCTCGCCAAGTGTTTGCAAAAATACCCAGTGATTTACTCTCAACAGCTCAGCTGAACGAAGAAAAAGACACGTTGCTCTTTACGTCTATTCTTAATTTTGTTGTTTTTCCTTATAACAGAGGTTGCCAATAATAATACAGCAGGAACAGCTCCTGGCCCCAAAACTGATAGTTGTCTACCCTTTTTTGTGGCAAGTGCCAGCCTGGTGTCGTGCCAACCCTGTGTCTGCTGACAGTGTCCGGCAGCGACGTGGGCGGGATTAGCGATAGTGAGGGCGAGCTGTGCTCCCTCAGCCCCGGCCTGCGATGGGAATGGGGGGTGACACCCAGCCCTTTGCTGCCACTTACAGTCACTGCGACAGCTGACACCCCCCACCCCAAATGGCTGGTTATGGAAATACAGCCGGATGAAATGGAAAACCGACTGAGACAGACAAGGGCGGGAGCACTGACTACGCCCCTGCAAGACCGGACCTGGGCAAAGCCTGGCTGTGATGGGCAGAGGAGAAACCAGGAACATTTACTTAGCCCTGGCAAGGTGGGGTGGGTGGTGTTTCTGGTTTCCTTGTCTGCACTGGGAGTGGGGCTGGCAAGGGAACCATGCTCTGCGTCCCACCCCACAGCCCCGGCGGGGATAAGCACGCTCTTTGCCTGGGAGGGGGAAGTACATCAGTGTCTTAAAATGTGACCCTCCAGGTTATTCACTATGTAAATATATGCTCTTAACTAATCAAAGCTGTAAAACTCAGTTGACATCTTCCTTGTGTCCCTGCCTGCCTCCTCCCAGAACTCCACAAGGTCTGCAGCCACAAACACGGTGAAAAATGTGCTTATTCAGCTGAGACCCTGAGAACAGTGGGGACCGGGAGACAGCCCACGACTGACAGATATGGAGCAGGATGGAGAAAGCAGGATTATTGGGCTGGCATTGCCCAAATCAGGACAGGGAAGGTCCAGCCATGCTCCCACTAGCTGGGATGCTGCAGGATCTGGACACAAAGCCTCCACTGCCAGGCAAAGAAAAGCTGCTTCCCTGTGACTGTGGAAGATTGGGAATCCTGTTCACGGTCAGCCCCTTTCCCAAGCATCCCTGCCTCCCACCTGCCCTTCCCAGGGGTGGCCGGGGGGCTTGACCCCCATTTCCATGTTTCCTGGGGAGTGGCAAGAGGGCTGACCCCAGCACTGGGATAGCCGAGCCCTCCTCCCCCCACAAGCCCCGGGCTCCCCCTCCCTGCCGCCTCCTGCCGCGGCCTGGCACACAAACCCAGCTGCAGACCCGGGCTGTGCAACAGCTAAATACTGGGAATCTGGGCCGCTGCCAGGGACTTTGATCCCCAGCCACAAAAACCTCCTCCACAAGCTGCCTTCTCTTGCGAAATAACCTCCCGGGGGTAGGGGGGGGGCTGAGCTGGCGTGTGCTGCCCCTGAGACCTTTGCAGCCCCAAAAGGGGAGTTTGTCTGGTCAGCAGCCTCGCCCTGTAGTGGTGCAGTTCTAGTGCCAATGCCTGTGCCAGTGGTGGAGCCGGGCAGACGCGTGTGGCACCAAATGCATTTACCTTGGACTGCTCCCAAGCACTGCTGTGCTTCTCCCTGGTACATCTGCACATTCCAGCCCCAGCAAGGCCAGCTGAAAACCTTCCCAGCTGGGAAACCCCAGGCAGAGAGGGTATGTGCCTGCTTTGGGACTCAGCCTCCTCTCCCAGAGGTGCCCAGTGGGGCAGGACAGGCAGCACCACTGGGATCCTGATCCTGCACTGCAGGCTGGGTGGCTGGTACAGAGTTATCAGGGGTGAATGACAGGACTGCCTTAAAAACATTTGAATTTTTTTTCCAATTTTTTTTTGTTCCCAGGGGTAGTCAGCAGCCACAGCCTACCCTGACTCATGGCAGGCAATGGTGAGCATTTTTGTACAAGCCCTGGACTCTGCTGGACATACAACATCAGCCTGGCCAGGGGTTACAGAGCCACAGGTGCCCTCTGCTAAAGGGCTCACTAAGCCACTGATGAACAATTTGCTTTTCCTTTTTTTGCTGTCTTTCTTCCAATGCCAGCATCATCCAGCATGATGGTGGACAGGGGTCTTTTACATTGGTTAAAGGGAAGCATGGGAAATTGAGTGATTTTTTAGTGAATGACAGACTGCAGCTTGATCAAATCAAGGCAAAACAGGGTCTGCAGTAATAGGGATGTTTAAAAAGATGGCAGAACAACATCTGGGGCTTCTCATACCAGGAAGTCTCCTATGGAGCAAATAAACCCTATCCCATGGTCCAAAATGCTGCCAGATGCTGCTGGTCTCCCCTGAGCTGTTGCTGCAAACACCCCAGACTGCCACATGACTGGCTGTGCAGTCAGTCAGCCCTGCTGTGAGTTGCTTTTATTTCACTGTTCTGTAGTTAAACCCAGATTTTCCCCATCCTTCTTTGTCACTTTTATGAGCATTTCTGCTCCTTTATTTCTAACCACAGCCTTATCTCTCACAACCATGGACACAATGTGTCAGTGAGACACCTCTGCTTTTCCTCCTGGGATTGTGGCTCAATCTGCCACCACCTGACCATCCCCTGGGTCTGAGAAGGTTAGGATATCAGCCTTTAACACCACTCCAGTGTCACCCAGCTGTGGCTCCCCAAGCCCAGCAATAACTTGGAGAGTTTTCTGCTCTGCCAAGTAACCTGAGTGACTCACAGCACCCTCCTCCTGCTCTCCCTGCAGTTGGACTCCAGCACATGCACTCTTGGTCACACCTGGATTTGTGATTTTGCAGCCTTGAGCTGACACTTCACCTCCAGCATCCTCCTGGGTCTCCCTGTGTTTCAGGAGCCTCTGGCTGCTGCACCTCCTGGAGCTGGCTGGGACCAAGGGCAACTCAATGCATTGGTGCTGAGCAGTGCAAATCACTGCTGGGGCTGCTGCTGCCAGCCCCTGTGGCGCAGCCATGGCTCAGCAGCGTGGGAGAATTTCCTTTCTTTATGAGCCAGAGTGCTGTACTTTCCTGCCCCCCACAAGGTTCCCATGGATCGGGGTGAAATCAGGGTTTGGCTCTGTGTCAGCCCCTGGGAGTGAGACAGGCCCAGTTCTGGTCCCAGGGGAGGGATGGAGGCAGCAGCAGCAGCACCAGTTCACCCTCCTGCCAGACCAACCTGGGCAACAGCACCCAGCAGCTCCACAGAGCTGGGCATGGACATGGCACCCAACGCTTTCCCCAGAGAATGGAACTTTTTTTAACCTCTCAAAATTGAAAAAGAAAAAAAAAACCCCACCCTAACCCCAAACAGTTTTTTAAGGAAAACCGAAGATTAGAAATACTGTAAGCAGTGGAGGCAAACCACCAAAAATAGCATCCCAAGTTTCCTCCGCGCACTCTCCCTGCAGGCAGCCTGCACTATATTTGTCTTCACTTGCCATTTCTGCTGCAATCAATTTGCAATTGCCGCTGGCGAGGAACCCATCTATTAAAAGCTCGGCTGAGACCTCTGGTGAAGATGTCTCCACTAAAAAAATCTGGCCATTCATTAAAAAACCCAAACAAAACAGTGTTCTTCTCTGCAGACCTCCCCATTCCCAACAAAATCCACTAAAACCATCCCTGGCCGTGTTGTCCCAGCTTGGGAGCAGCTGTGGAAGCCCAGTGCGGGTTTCCTTCCACACAGGGAGGGATTTGCTCTGCAGCTGCTCTGAGGCCTGGAAGCACTCCGTGTTTGCTGCCTGTTGTGCCTTATCTCCACGATTTGCTGCAGGCCACCCTGGGGAGGTGGATTCCTCCCGGGTCAATTGCTTTTATCACAAAAGCAAATGTTTTCTATCATCCTTTTCATCCCGGGATGAAAGTGCAGCAAGGAATCACACGCCTTCTCTCGCTGCCTTGGTGGGCCCCGTGCTGCTGGGTGCTCCTCTCCCCCCACAGAAATGTGGAAGGAGGGACAGGGAAAGGCAAACAGGAGCCTGGAGTGATTCTTGCCTTTGCCTAAAAAAATAACCCCATGGGGCTGCCTAAAAAAATAATCCCACAGGACTCCCTAGGGACACACGGCCCTGCCCCCAGGTTCCTGTCCCAAAAGCATCGTGGCCAATGCTGACACCAAAGGAGTTTCTCCCAGAGCCAGGCACTGACTGGGGACCCATCTCGTGATGGGACACTGATGGCACACTCGTGAACGGGACACTGGGAGAGGCAGGAGGGCTCTTTGAGGAGGCCAAAGGCTCAGAGCCCGTGTAGCCAAACACAACAGTGGCTGCAGGGGGATACAATTGCTGCCTATAAATAGCGCCGGGAAGCAAGCATTAGGGAGGCAAAAAAGCTATTCAAGCTAAAGGACAATGTTGGCACTAAAGCAAATAGATATAATTAGCCATTAATAAATGAAGGCCAAAGATTAGGGAAAGTCATATCAGAAAAGTGAGAGGTGGGAAGGCTTTCCAGGGGGAAGGGCAGAGAAGACCTTGACTAGCATTTAAAACAGGCTGTGGCTACTTTTTAAAAGCCATTAAGTTATGAGCTGTCAAACCCAGCCTGCTGTGATTGCTGATGAGCCTATTTTTCTGTATAAAGGAGAAAATTTGGCCTCCTTGTGACATCAGGAATGGTAGAGGGGCCTAGGAAGCTGCCCTGATCCCCACTGTGCTTCCTCCTCCCTTGGTCAGATTGATAAATCCCAGGCCCTCCTGGAGCCCTCTGTGCCTTCTCTGCCTCTCATAATCCAGTGAAGTCCTACAGCCCTTCTCCAAACCTGCCTGAAGAGATGCTTTAACCTCTGAAAGCTCCACAGCAATGCTGGAGGGGTCAAGTGCTGGCCCTGTGCCATGGGCCTGCCCCAGCCTGGGGGTGTGGGGCTGGGGAGGGTTTTTCTCATCACAGCTGAGGCATTGTGCTGACAGCAGCAGCTCCTTCCAGCCTGTCCTGCAGTGGCCAGCAAAGGGCTGCCGTGGCTGACGAGGCAGGTGGATGGCAGGGACTGGTGTGGGTGGGACACCTGCCTTGTGCCTACACCAGCCCTTCACACTGGCCCCAGTGCCACAAGTCCTGTCCCTGCACTGTTCCCCTGGAAAAACCCAGACTGGACACCCCCAGGGTGCCTCCACGGAACTGCAGCATCCCTGGCCATTTGTGGCAGGGCCATAGTTTGGATGATCGGGGTTGCTCTGTACTGCCCCAGCAGAAACCTTAGGAAGACTTAGCTCCTCAGTGACAAGAGTGAAGGCCCCTGTTACCTGAGATAGCCACTGCCAGCTGCTGCCACGGCTTTGCTTTACTTTGCAACCAGGATGCAGTAGTCATTTTCCCTTGAAGCCCTCACAGGGAATCAGGTGCCTTTTCTGGAATACACATTTTAGCCAAGAAGCCATTATTGGCTGAGTGTCTGTACGGGCATGATAGTGACAGAGATGGTTCCTCCTCGGTTGCTATTTCCAGAGGATGAAGTCACCGGGCTGCAGCGCCTGAGCTCCCTGGAGGCTGAGTCAGTGCCGGCCCTGCCGAGGCTCCGTGCGCGGCCCCCACTCCGCAGCAGCCCCTCATGGTCGGTGCCCCGGCCCGAGGGTTCCAGGCATTGGGGCAAAATGGCGGCAGGGCAGCCGCCCCACACGGCCTCACCGCAGGGGGTCCCCTGCCCTCAGCTCTCCCGCCATCGTCCCGCCACCGCCAGATCTGTCCCAACAGCGGCGTGCCCCTTCAGGGGGAATGTCCCTCCCGGGCCATGGCTCTGATCCCGTCCCCACAGTCCCAGCACAGGCTGGGTAAGTCCTCCATGAGGCTGCGATAACAAATACACTTCCCAAAGAAAGGGAGGAAGTGAGGGCTCCCCGGCCGCGCCGCCGAGCTGTAACCTGGCCGGGCCCGGCGCTGCCGCCTCTTCCTGTGCCGACTGAGGGCGTTTGTTTGCCTCCTCCAAAGCAAACAGTGTGGAGCACACTTGGGGGGTGTTTTGGCAAATCCCCTCCTCTTGCTTATAAAAGATGCTTCCTGTGCCAGCTTTCCGACATCCTGTTCCTTCCAAACGTTGCTGGCGATGGGTGGCAGGGGGATCCCAGAAGTGTCTGATAGAACCCAGTGGTTTATCCACCAGCTGCTCCCGCCTCCTGCAGGGCGGCCATGGCTATGCCTGTGACTACCAACAGCCAAGGGGACTCAGCCCCTGCTGGGCTCAGCTGTGTCTTCAAAGGGGCTGGAGGGAAAAGCAGGATTTCCTTGGAGACCTTAAAACACAATTTGACTTCCCACAGTTCGTGGCCCCACATGAGATGGGAACCACCATGATCAACCACGTGATGCTGAAGCAGAGCAACTGGTAGTCTGAACTCCTGGGCTGCAGCCATTCAAACCAGCAGGGAACAAGCAAAATTAAACCGAACAATAGTATTTTTGGCTTTTTCTCTTAGTAAATATGGTAACAGAGTTGCAGCTACTTGGCTTGGAAAACTGTTCAGTCTGTGCTGTTTCCCACACAGACAATACTTTGCTCCTTGAGGGGCCAGGCTGAATTCATGCCAGAAAAAGCAGAGGTGAAGAGCTGAGTCCCCCGTGAGCCCCTCTTTGTGTATGGAAACAATCGCCTCCAGCTGCCAGCCCCACCACACACCACTGCCTTCTCAAGAGTGTTTTGCTCTCTGCTATGGTGGCAGATCTCAGGAAACAATGAATTCACTGGTCATCCAGTGCCTTTCAGCAGAACAACTCAGGTATGGAGCAGTGCGAAGTATGAGAGGGCTGGTGTTATTCTAGTCAAGGCCAGACAAAAGCTTCTTCAGCCCCTGGTTAAAATCCTACTTTTTCTCTCTAAGCACATTTACTGGAAAAGTGTCAAAGAATGTAAAAATGTGCTTACAAACAGCACAGCAGTTCCCAGGAGTGAGTTTCTTGTAGTAAGGCTGCACAATTCTTACTGATCCCTCTGGCTGTTGCAGGAGCTGGCTGGGTATTCCCTTAACACACCATTTTTGCTGGAGAACCAAGTGATGAAAGGGGAAAGAAAAGGTTTCAGTACAGCCTCCTTCCTCTCCTTTCCTGGCTCAGGTAGTGGAAACCACAAGTCACCCTGCAAAGAGCCAGGTTTTGGGAAAAGGAGGGACACAGCCCACTGCCTTGCTCTCTGTGCCCCTGCCGTCTTTCAGAGAAGAGCTTGTGTCACACTGGCCCTGTAGATGACTGGAAGGGAAATTGAAATTAAAAAGAAATTGACTTGAATACACAGAATAAGGGGTGTGGGAGGGAGCAGAGGTGGGCTCTGCAGGACAAAACTCCACTGCAGGGTCTGGCTGTGGTGAAACAGTGACAGTGTTGGCCCTACAGAGCTCTCATGAATTCCAGTCTGGCTGCTGACTCAACACGGGGCACGGGCCAAACCCTTGGGCCACTGCAGCACCCTGGGGATGGAGCAGAGCCAGTGTCCCCCAGCCTGGGAGCCACCAACAGCAGCTGGGAGCACCAGCAGGCCAGAGCTGGATCCAGGTCCAGAGGTGAATCACAGCTGGAGAGCCCCTGCTTGGAGCTAAACTGAAAGGGTCATGCTCAGCCTTTCCTAGAAGCCAGGAAATTGCTCTTTCTTTTGTGTCTGATGTTATGGTGGGAAATGGTGAGCAAAGGGGCAGTGCAAAGGCAATGCTTGGAAGGGCAGCAGTCCCTCTGCACTGTGCACAGCAGTGGTCCTTCAGGGACCTCTGCCAAAAAGCTGGAACACAATGGGAAAGTGGGCAGTTATCTCTACAGCCTGCAGCCCCTCAGATCAATCTGCAGCAAGGACTTACTGAAATGGGAGTCCTTACCACAGCTCTGCTGTAATCAAAAGCTCCTTTCTTTCATAATAATCTCCACTTTAATCTAGTACAAAACCAGCATTTTATCCTTATGGATTCATAAAACTGCCTATCCTGGCTCTAGTAATGCTGTGAATTTGACTACTGAAAAGTATGAGTTAGGTAAAGGGGATCAATAACAATTTATCATGAAAGGGCCAGCACAGGAGAAACAAGAGGTTCCAATAAGACAGAAGAAACTCAGCTTTAGGAAAGTACCATCAAATCCCCTGTTCCAGCAATCAGATGTGTTATTTCAAACTTAGACATTTGCAAAACAAACTCCCCCTATTATTCTTTCAAATTAGTTTGGACTTCCTATAATTTAACAAAGATGTAATCATATCCGCAGAGATCCCAGAATTCCCTAGGAGCATCTTAAAAAGCAGGAATGAATCATTTCCTTGTACAACAATCAACTTTGCAATGCTGTGATCTTGGAAATAACAATTGAACAGTCAAAGTCAAGCACTCAAAAGAAAATTAAAGCATTTAATGCAAAGTATTTCCAAAAGTTTTTACAGCAATTTCTTATAAATGGAGTCTTTTCGTAAAGAATGAAACCACCGATACAAACGTATTGTTCCAAAGGGGATTACAAAACTTTCTCCTCAGCCACACAGGAGGTATGGAGGACATTTCTCTTATCTGAAAACACCTAAGATGAACTGAGAAGTGATATTCAGGATCTAGCCTGCTACGTCTAAGTGATGGTAACGCATAGATTCTTTGGGATTAAAACTTCACAGGCTGATGTATCTTTACCTCATAAGGCCTTTATTAAGATTCCTAATAATTTGTGGGTATGTAATGGAAATATCTGAGATGCCTGTCAGCTACATTATGTGGCTTTTCCTAACGATGGGAAGCCTGACATCGGAGCAGACTATGGGATGTGTTATTCTGCAAGGACCAGGCTTTAGGGATGGGTGTTAAAAAAAAACAAACAAAAGAGTTGTTTCTATTCCTGCTCAGTTGCTCAAGGCTGTAGTTTCTGGCACCTGAGGGCAGGTGTGAACTGGTGCATCCTGGCACCTCTGGCTGTACAGTGGCTCAGGGAAGGGCAGCCACTGGGAGGAGTAAGTGGTGCAGCTGCCCCGGGCTCCCCATGTAGATTTGCAGCTTCCCAGGTTGTTGGAGGCTTTAACGGGTACAGAGAGAGCTCGTTTGAAGAGAGGCCCCTCAGATGACAGCAGTCAGTCCAGACAAAATTGGTCCTTGTTGAGAAGCAGCCGGAGGCAGCTGGAAGGTAAGGGCAGGACAGACTGGGGCTGCTCCACAGAGCTCTCCAGCAGCACAGGAGCTTCCCAGCACATTAATTCATTCCCTTGCTCGGCACACTTGGCTGGTCTGGGAACCATTACCTGTAAAAGGAGCTCTTTCACCACCATAGCTGTTCACTGCAGTAGTGCCCTGCAAGGCTGGGCTCTGCCTGGTCTGCTGCCAGCCACACAGAGAAAGGCTCCAGCTGATCCCTGGGGAGCTGGGCTGCCTGCTCCCTGCTTTGCAAAACAACAACAAAACGGCCTTCGAGGAAGATGCAGTGGGGGAATGTGCTCTCTAGAAAACAAAGCCACATTAACCAGCCTCAACAAAGCAGCAGTTTTCTCTGCCAGTGGAAGGGCAGGCTGGTGCCTTCCTTCTCCAGGACAGACTGTCTTTTGGGCTCTCTGGGGCCACGTGGGAGGCTCCTGTTTGCACTGTGCTGCCCCAGTGCTGGGCTCCCCATGCTGCTACCAGGAGCTGAAGTCCCCGAAGCCTGTGCTCTTCTTTTCTTTCTTCACAGCTGTGCTGGTTGAGGGCCCATCGTCCTCCATGCTGCGCTTCCTGCGGCCAGAATGAAAACAACTCTCAGGGAGTCTTTACTGCCAGTGGCACCAGGGCAGCTGGGATGCCTGTTCTGCCTCCTTTTTCCCAGCACCAGCTATACTGGAGCCAGCCCATCCCTTGTCAACTAGACAGGAGTGCAAGCTCCATGCCAGCATGGGGATTGCAGGGGTTGGGGTCTTTGGTATGCCCAAAAAGAGGGAGAATGAATCCATGGGGATGGTTTGGATCAGGCTTTGAACACTCCCAGGAATATGTTCAAAGCACAGAAAGTTCTCCAGGCCAGAGCAGAAGATTTAACAGCTGTACCTTTTTAGCATGGTCAGGAAAACATGAGCCATGAGTTCTCCCCATGCCTTTTCACCTGCACTTGTGGCAGCAAAAGGATTTATGGGGAACTAGGTATAAAGCAGCTGGGAGAGCTCCTCTGATCCTTCCTGTTTCTTGAGCCCAGCCTGTTGCAGTTGCTGCTGTTATTACCAGCCTCTCTTGAGCAGAGCTTGCAACCCCAGGGACACTGTGCAGCCAGCTCATATGCTGTGGTTTTTAGTCAGATATCAGTAGCTGATAGGGAGAACACAGAACCCTATATCTGCCAGAACAGGCTGCAGTGACTGAAGGTCCTTTCTGCACTACCTGGTCATTTCCACAGAGCTACAAATGCTGGATTTCCTCTGTAAATAAGAGTGCACCGTGTCAGCAGTTTTAAGCTGGACATAGTATTTTAAGGGACACACAATATTCTGCAACTGGAAAATTTTACTGACACACTAAACTGACCTACCTGAGCTAACACATTTCTGTTCTCACAGTTATGCAAATGCCTGTAAGTCACACACAAGCTGATTAAATGGCTGTCCAGATCTGTATATGCATAAATACAGGCCTTTATGTAGCAGACAGACAAGAGCATTTTTGCAAATGCTTTTAGAGAAGTCTGCTAAAAATCAAGTGGAAGGCATTTATTTTAATTTTTCCAAAACACATGTTAAGCTGCTGCTCAGCCAGGATTCTGTGCTGTCCTCAGGAAAGAAAGCAGTGCTGCCAATCCTGACAGGGGTACAAAGGGTGTTTGGGAGAGGGTGCTTTAGGATAAGCCTGTCCAACCAGCCAGATACCCTGGAGCTATCCAGCTGCCCTGTCCTCCCACAGCAAGCCTGGGAACCTGCTCCTCTTTCCAGCCATTTCAGCTGTGCTGGTACAGCTGTTTGTGAGGCTGAACAGGGAACCAGAGCAGCAAACTGACGGGGGCCTGGGGCAGCTACTTTGTGCAGGGCAGAAGCTGCTAAAAGAGAAACATCTGTGGGACTGTGGCCTTCAGAAATAGCTGCAGAAGAGGAAGAGGATAAAAGATGGTGTAGGAAGTGACATAGTACAGTTCCTCAAAGACTTCTGAGTTCTGGAAATGTATCTACAGTTCTGAAGTCAGCACATGCTTTTAAAGACCAACTTGGTCATGTTCAAGGGCTAAAAGAGAAGCTCAGTTAATGTATGACCTTGAAAAACAACAGAAGTGAAGTAAACTCTTGACTATTAGGACTACATGAGGGTGTCTTTGCTGGCCCAAACCAAACATCTGAGCAATGGCACTGGACAGGGACAGCATCCAGCAGGAAAGACACCTAAAATATTCAGCAAAAATGAGAAGGACAGGGAACTCACGCTGCAGCCATGTTGATGTATTTTCCAATCCCCTGCCGGTAAGTTTTAGGAGTCTGAGCCTCTTTCTTTGGTGGAACCACTTCAGCCTTTATTTTGGCTGCTTCTTCTTCCTGCTGGAACTTCTCTCTTTCAGCAGCGACCTGTGGGAAGCAAAGGGTGCAATCTGTTGCAAGAGATAGTGCAGAATAAGGAGGAAATGTCTACAATTCTTTGAAGCTTTAAAGCACTCTAAACCAGCAATCAGCACCACTGAGATTACAGGGCAGGCTTTAGGAGACAGCCCTCAAGGGCCACTACAAACAGGCTGTCTGCAGCCATTACAGCAAGACTCCTTCTCACCTGCAGCTACCCACAGCTACTGGGGGCATTTGATAGGAAATCATCAGAAGCCTGATGGACTGGGAGCTGTGCCAGACTCAGTGACATTAGTAACTCTCCACTGAAAGAGCTACCAGGATCCTGACAAAAAGGCAGTTGAATGGCAGCTGCTTAATCTTAGCTGGCAACCAGATGGGCCAAGGGGCTGCCCATGTGCAAAGAAAAGGCATTAAGTTGCAAAGTTCTCCCCAGAAAAGCTTTGGCCTTTGAAAAAAAACCTCAAGCAACTAAGCAACCTCACCTGTGCATCTGCCTCTTCATAGGGATCAACAAAAACAGTTGTTGTCTCAATTCTTATTTCCTCCTGGAAGCAGAAGAGAAGAGCAGTAATTCCATCTGCTGATTAAGTTGTGCCATCTCCCCCTGTTTTGGTTTCAAGAAGTGTCAGCAGAGTGACCAGCACTGCCACGTGAGGCCACTGTCCCCAGTGCTTCACACATACCTTGGGACGGTCTGTTTTTGGGTCACTTTCCACATTCTCCATAGCAGTCAGAGTTTCAAAGCCACCAACCACCCTAAAAGAGGAAGGACACGTTATTCAGTTATCACAACATACCCAAAATACCCCTACACCCTTACCTTTAATATATCTCATTTATGCCCATTACTCTGGCAGATTTTTAAATCATCATGTTTGAGGAGAGAGGAATCAGCAACTGTGTTTGGAAGACCTAAGATAATGTCATTCAGTGTGGAAGATAAGAATTTTTTCCTCAAATATGGGATTTGAATTTAAAATTAAACAGAACATGGAAAAGTCCAACACTCACAGGCAAAGCAAAGCCCAAAACGTGGAAGCCACACAAACCAGACACATGAAGAACAAGTCTTTTCTTCTTGTTTTTAAATTGGATATGAGACCTAAGAGTGTTATCAGGAAGAGAACTAGAGCAGCACAGCAGGGAGTGGCAGAGCTGCACTAACACCACTAACACTGAAAGCACAGGATTCCTCCAGAAGAACATCATGACTGTGAGCTCATGAGGGCTCTGGGAAGGCAGCAGAGCATCAAGTCACAGCCACAGGGAAAGGCCAGGACACTTCTCACAGCAGTTTTCACCTCCAAGGGCCTTAGATCCCTGGCCTCTCACTTTTCAAGTCAACATATCCAAACTCTTGAAAATGTTTAAGGCTGAAGGCTTTCTGGACTGTTGCATGTTTATTTTCAAAAAAAGCGTGGAACAATGGGAACATTCTAGAAAAGCATATTTAGAAAGGATAAATGGGGAAACCCAGATAATTATAATCCTGTCATCCTGTCATTTATCCCAGCAAAATAATGGAATAGCAGAGACAGGACATGATTAAGAAAGAAAGGAAATAAGTAACAGCAATCAACAAGGTTTTGTGGAAAACAGTGTCTGTCAAACAACCTTCTATCTTTGAGACAACAGATGTGGTTAACAGGGATAACAGTGTCCATGGAACAGACTTCTGGAAGGCGGCTGATATTTTGATTGAGGAACCAGAATGATATAAAGTGAATACAGTACACATTAAATAAAAAACTGGCTGACAGGTGTCAAAATCTAATTTTAAACAGGAACCACTGAGTCAGTATGTTTTCAGAGGGGTCCTGCTGGGATCAGCTTTTGGTCCCAGGGTATTCAACACTTTTATCCACCTCATCATCCACAATTAAATTTGAAAACAGCTATTCTTAGAAGAGCAGTAAATAAAGAGGAAGACAGGCTGTTGATGCCAAGTGATCCAGATCCATTAGCAAAGGAGGCTGTAGCTGGACAACATCTGTTTTAACAGAGCCAAGCCACATGGCCAGGAACCAAAAATACAGCCTATATTTACAGCTGTGAGACAATGAGAAGCAGCCATAATTCTCAAAAACACTGCTCCAGGAGCCAGGGGAGTTTGGGGCCAGGAGATCAGAAGCAGGGACAGGAATTGGCCACTGAGGAGTCCAGGGCTGCCCATGGGACAGGACAAGCCAAGAGACAGCAATCCCCCAACTTCCACAGGAAGGCCACTGTTTTGAAGCCTGATTGTTACTGGGACTACAGCACCAGCATGGGTAGGCTGGTGATAGATGGGCAAGATGAAGTGGGGGAAAATCTAATTAAATTAAGCTGGTGGGGAAAAAGGATACCAAACTGGTGGAATATGTGGAGCATTTTATCACCTAACTCTGCTTTCATATCAAAGAAATAAGCAATGCCTTGCCCAAAACACACATGATATTTACAGTCACCTTTTATACACTTCATACACTCATTCCAGGGTATCTCCAGGCATCTGTCCACTCCCAGCATGGCAGGGTCTGCCCAGCCAGCACCAGGAGAGGCCTCTGACTGTCACCTGCCATGGTCTCAGCTGATCCAATGGAGAAATACACTTTGTACAGCAGTCCCCAGTGCCCTCAGTGCCACCCCGTGGGCTGGGACAGGCTGTAACCACAACCCAAAGGACAGAGCTCACCACAGAGAATGAACACACAGAGGGGGTGTTCTCACACCTGCCCCAGCACAGCTGTGCTTGCTCATGTTTCACTGCTGCTCCAAACTTTGTTCCCCAGGGGCCTGCTGATATTCTGTAATCAGGCTGTGACTTCTAGGTGCAATTAAAACCCATGGATGCAGGCTAGAACAGCCTCAGTCATTTGTGACTGGAGGGAGCAGAGTGGGGGAGGCTGCACAGGGCCTGAGGACCCTGTATGAACTTTGGAAAGTTCATAACAAAATCTCAATTTTAAAATCTCTCTCCAGGCCAATATCAGATTCACTTGTTACACTGATTAACACCCAGCCCAAGATATAGTCGCTGTGTTTTAACTGCCCCAAAGGAAACTTCTGATTTAATATTGGAGGATTTTCTAGCCAACAGCTCACTCATTATCTGCTTGTATGTTTTCATTTAATTAGGTTTCTGATAATTTGAAATGGCCAGATCAGCTGTGCACTGGCAATCTCAGCTGAGTAATCCCTTAGCCCATAGCTAGACCTCCCACAATATTAGCCCTAATGCATTTTACTGATGCTACCAGATCTTCAGTTGCTCTGCTAATTAAACTTCACTGGTAATATTTTGTCACTTGTACATTTTGAAAGGCTGTGATAGACATGGCATTCACAGGTCATCAGTAAATGACCTAAATAGTCTATTTTGACATGACTGTAAAGCACTAAGGGGGAAGAAGGCAAAGTTGTTATGCCTACAGAGCATGTCATTCTCTTTTCTTATTCACTTCTTGTCTCTCAAATGGAGAATTGCTTCCTTTTCCTTCCCTTGCATTCTCCAACATTCTGCACAGAATATCTCTGTGTGTTACACTGTCAGCACAGTCAGCTCTCAATATATGTTTTTGTCTTTGTAAAGACACTGCTGCAATACTGACAAAAAATAAAAACTAATTTGAATACAAACCACCAGCTCAGAGGAGAGAGTTCTGACCAGAGGGACAGGAAATAATCTACAAATCACTTTTTTGTTCAGGGAGCACTTGGGAGATTTGTCAAGGTCAGGCCTGGCTGAGGTTGGTATCTCACCACTAAAAATTAACATCCAAAAAGGACAAGATCTGATTGTAAACATCCCCCATCCAGTAAAAACTGAACTACACACTAACCTGGCAGTCAGAGCCAGATGCAAAAGGAATTGAATATTCCAAACTGTAAAAGCTTTTGCAAGCTTTCCTCTGATCTAAGAGAGGCAAGGCACACACAGGCCCTTGAAACGTTACATGTTGTTATTGTCAAATCTCATAATGTTACATTGCAGCACTGAAATCAGTTTGATGAGATATAATGTGTCAAAGCCCATGCACTGGCATCCCTCACAGCAACTGTTCCTCACAGAATGAGGAAACCAACACACCAGAGAAGTTTTTGGGATTCTTTGCCTGCTCAACAACACATATTTTAGGCAAAGAAAAAAGCCCATGCAAGTTATATGTAGAAAAGACCATCAGATCAGTACATAAAAACATTTTAAAAAATCCTCTAAAGAGTGAGTCACTACTTAATATTATTCTAATACTCAAGGAAATCTGTACATAATTTTCAGTAAAAGTAAATGCAGATTCCAGAAATTCAGACTCACATCCCTTTATACTTTTTACACATGCTAAATGTGTGACACAGACAGTGACTGTTCACACTGTGTTGTCTGGTCTTGTGCAATGTCACTTCTGCCAAGTTGGGAAGGGAAGGGAGAGGGCACAAACAAGTTTAACCTTTTCCACTGCTTCTGGCTCTGTTCCTTTTATAAGGTGTCATACATGCTTTGTCCTAACCTGACTGAGGTTTAAAAAGGTGTTCAGATGACACCCTACAGTGAAAAGGGTGACACTTTCAAGACACCATTCACATCAGAACAACCACTGAAACCAAGAGTTTGCTGTGTGCTTCCAGTAGATGTTGAACACAGAAATGATGATCTCAACTATATATTTAGCTCAGCAACCCTGAGACAGCTTGTATTTTTAGAGGAGCTTGATAAATGTTGCATTACATTTAAGCATGAACGACAAGGCAGGTACATTTAGGGTATTTTTTTTCTGTTAGCATAGGAATGAAAACAAAAATGTGCCCTTACTTGTGCAATTCTGTTTTCTTGAAAGCTGGCTAAGTTAGCACTGGAAATCTTTGCATTTCACATTTAGATGTGTTATTAAAATCTTACTTCCTGTTAAGGCTCCTTTATGTAAACTAGTAACCTTGCTTCATAACCTTTGCACGATGCAGAAGTGAAATATCTGGAGCAGGCTCTATGCATTTGCAATATGCCAATGAAGGTCTCACTGTACGTTAGTTAGTGCTGCCCCAAAGAAAACTGCATCTCCCCTGCAGGCCCAGGGACAGTCACACATGAACCTATTTCTCATACTTTTGTTTGGAAGAATGATAGGAATTAAGCCTTCTGCAATGCTGGCGATGGCAGTGGGCCAACATGATAGAGTTTCCTGGTCAGAAGATGATACAAGAACAATGTCTGGACTTTTTTTAAAAAAAGCTTTAAACTACAAACAGAAACCAGAAAGAAAAACTGCTCTTTTGTAAACACATTCTGCCCCGAAGGTTATTTTTATAAAAAGGAGAACATACATTTATATACACCCACACAGAGAACAACACGTGCACAAACACGTACACTCAGGACAAGATGTTTTCTATGCATACACCCAATCTGCAATGGAGTGAGCAATTCAAATGTGCAACAAGGATGCAGCCAAAACATCTCCATCTCTCTGCTAGATAAGGGCTTAATCCAGCAGGCGAGACACGGCAATAAAGGGTGCTGAAAAAACACCTTGGAAAAAAGCTTATTGAAACTAGACTCAACAGATGAACCTGGCACGAAAGGACTTGGCACAGGTCCCTGTTCAGAGATCATACAACTGTTTTGGAAAGGAGAGCAGCCCTCATGCAACTCCCAACAGCCCAGAGCTCATGTGCTGCAGGACACCACAGGCATGGCTTCCACAGGGAGGCCTGGCTCCTTTCCACACCTCGCTCTTTGCTCCTATCCCAGTGTCTGGGGAGCAGACTCTGCACTGCAAAATTAGGTCAGTCTCCCTACACAGAATCAGCTCGTCTGCTGTCACACAATTTCTCTGATCTTCAGATGTACTAAAGTACAAGAGCCACAAGAACATTCATAGCTTAGAAGCAACTGGGATTTACTGATTCAAATCATACAGAGAATGTTGCAAGTGGAAACAGACACTTTTGTTATATAACAGTATCTGGGTAACTGGATGATGTCTGGTAGTTGCTTTATGTAGCTAATTACTTTAGAGGACAAGAGTTACTTTCATTGCCCCAGTCTACAGAATTGCAGCAGAAAGCATTGAACAGGTTAAGGAATACTTAATACAGAGTGATACTGATCCAAGGGAAGAACTCTCTTCCACAAAAGCATCTGGCAAGGGGAGAAGGGAAGAAAAGAGAAGAATAAGCTGAGTGCATGTGAGCTACTGACTGATGCCTCCAGTCTGACCAAGCCTGAGGTTTCCCAAAGCACCTTGTTCATTATTTCTGGGAACAAGAGAACTGAAGAACGAGCAGCAGAAACCTCGAAAGACAGTAGAGGGTATGCACATAAGCAGATATGTACAGCCTCATACAAAAGAGAAAACTGTCCTTGCCATACTCATCTCCTGTCTCAGTTGCCACTTTCTTTTCTCAGCTCTTGACAAACACAAATGATGGTCTAATAAACACACAAAACTGCTGTGCAGATCATTTCCAGCTTTGCCACTCTGACCACAACACTTTTCTCTCTGCTCCCTTTATTGTCCTTCATTTTATCACATCACATATCTGCAACATACCCTCATTTTCAAGCCCACCATACTCTGCTTGAACTAAATCTCACCCAGAATTCTGAAAGCATTTTTCTCCCTCTGTTGATTGCTTTCCACTACTGTTTTAAACATGCACTTTTTAATGTGTGCCTTTAGGTTTGAAACAGGCTCCCAAAAAACATCAATGAAGCAATTTAGTTTTTTTCCTGAGGCTTTCTTTTTCCAAAGGTGGTGGAAAGTAGGTTGAAATAGGTCACTGTCACAACTCCCCTGTATCTATATGCAATCTCTTTTCTACTTACACAGCTCTCAGGGACAGAGATTATGTTTCTATTTCTGCTTATAAAATGTAGCAGGTCTCTGATCCACAGGAGCTGCGAACCATTGCAACAGAAAACATAATAACAACGTGGATGGGACATGTTTGCACCTAAATTTCATAAAGCACACACGGAAGAGGAGCCTGAGCCTATCTGCTGTTCTGGCTGTAGTGTTCCTGTAGCTCCTGCAGGTCACAGCACAGCTGAGGCCCTGCTTGGAGCATGGGCAGGAGGGAGAGCCCAGGCACAGAGCCCAGGGCAGCAGCAGGCAGGACCCTCCAAAGGCAGCAGCCCCCTGCAAATACTTCTCATCCCCTCTGTGCAGAGAAAAGGCATGTCAGTTGGTTTACATTATCTCAGTTTCTAAATTAGACCTCTTACCAGCAAGCTAAAAGCCCACAAAAGCCACCAGTTGGTTTTCATGGTAATTACATCATTCTCTAAGTCAGAAGAAATAGTAATTACTAGAAATGGTAATTACTAATTTAATCTAGGCAGCTCTGTTGGAGCAGGAAATCCATGCAGCCTGCAATACACCTCCAAGGGAAAGCATTCTTCTCTCACTCTCTGTTTTTGCTCCCCAGCCATGCCAGATTCTCTCCTTTCTTTTCTGTACCTGCATCCTCATCACTGCCAGGGTGGGCAGCACAATCATGATGAGCCCTTCCCTGTCCTCCAGCCACACCTTGCTCCTGAGATGTGAAAGCTGCAGTGCACCAAGGCAGACACGTCACCTCTTGACTGTCCCACTGCCCAGCTGTGGGCATTAATAGATTCTCCTACATAAAAATGGTGTTTCAAACCAGTGGGGACATGAATGAGATGCATTTCCAGAGAAGGAACTTTTGAATGCTGCATCCCACACAGGACTGAAGTAACAAAGAAAGGAGTAGGGAATGGTTGCCCTTTCACTCTTTTTTATTCTCCAAAGTATGGAAAGCCTGCTGAAAAGTTCTATGCAAATTACAAACAGGTCAAACTGTCTCCAAGATACCTGTGTGACACTAACATGAACCACAGTCCCACTGGAGTAGCTGAAAGTACAGTTCAGATCAGAGAATTTAGAGTATTAACTGAAATAAGTAATCCTCAAATCTATATGAAAGTCACAACAGGCCAGTGAGCATCCAGTTAACAATACAATTAAACACTGATGGAAACAAAGAATCTTGATATCATGGGTTCATTCTGCTCTTCAACCTAGATATTATTCCCAGATATTATTGTGCTGTAATCAGCTCAGATATAGTCATCAAATCCTGGAATCACCCAGGATCTAAAACAGCAAACTGAAGTTGGAGTTTTACTACAGGTACAATCTCTGGCACCTTCTGGCTTTTATGACTTTTAAAAACAATGCAGGTAAAAACAGCTGATGGATTTTGATAACAAAATATAGATCTTAAGAGCTACACACATCAACCTTTTATTATTAAACTTGTAGGTAAATTCAATTATTCAATAATTCAATTTCTAGATTAATAGAGACTGACTGGGATACATATATCCCAGCATCTTAATTCTCACCTTCTTTGTATTGATCTTTATTTACATTCAAGACATATCAGAGTAAAATTTCCCTGCTCTGTGTTCACATGAAGATGTCACTCAGTTTTCATGCAGGAAGCCAAATATAATTCTAAAGCAACACTTTTTATAAACTTTTTCCATTGTACTTCAGCTAAAAATATAAGCAGCACCACTTCTTCACTCTAGCACCTAAGCTCAGATTTCTCTTACAGCAAAGACAATTCACAAATTAAGACAGTCTTTGCTAAAACTGCAAAAATCTCTGCTATAAATGCTTAACCAGATTTACCTGGACTAAATAATCCCTCTCTAAAGGGCAACATAAGTGCAAAACACCATCTGAGATATTCAGCACAGCACAAAGGTTTTGGGGAGCACCTTCCCTGTACCACAGTAAGTTCAGCTTCTTTCCTGGTCAGTTCTGGTAAAACTGGAGCACACTGGGGAAACACAGCAAAGGACCACACAGGATGCTCACTGAGGCCAGGCTGCACCCAGAACTGAAGACCAGGCACATTTTCAGCTGAGCTGTCCTAACACAGACATTATTTGATGAGGTGGCCAGCTCAGGTTAACAGCATTACCGTAGGGGATTTGAAGGGGTTTTTGCAAGGTGGACTCAAATTGTAGCTTAAGTGAAATAGTCGTAAGATCTGGATAAGGTAAATCTTCCAAGAATATACTGACCCTCAGCTTGTAGTAGTAGAATTTGCTTTATTTATCTGCTTTCATGAAAGGACAAGGGAACTTTGAATTTTTCTAGGACAAACCTGAGAAAGAAAAAGGAAATACATTTCCAAGAGTGCAATTATTGAAGAATCAGTATTGGAAGTAGCAGCACTAAAATAAAGTGCCATTAAAATGAAGCAGTTTCTGTCTCAAAAACTTGCAGGCAGGGAAGATGGATTAAACAGATCATTTTCACTGTACAGCACAACTGCATGACATTCAATCAAAGTAAACAGCACATGGTTCTATTTTCCATTGCTGACTTCCAAACGAATAAAACCATGAAAATAATAAAACCCCAAATCTACAAGTAAAAAAGATTGTAGGATTCTCAGGAATTCCCAATACAGCAGGTTAGCAACATTCCCACTCCTGCCATGCACAAGGGATGTCTAAGAACAGCTCTGCTTGACTTGGTAAATACCAAGTACCTGCAGCAGAGGAAGCAAAGAGCAAACCAATAAATACCTTAATCTTTATCATGTGAAGACTTCACTGAAAAAGACTTTTAGAAGAGACTTCTTTATAAGGAATTAAGTTCTCTCACTGTCTGGGCATTGGTGGTATCTTTATATATGTGTGCATAGATATACCAATTTTATACCAGTGATAATTGTCAGGAAGAAAAGAACAAAATAAAAAAGAATAAGAAGGGCCAAAAGACCTAATCTATGCAGAAGCTCTATGCCATGATGAAGAGCAGTCCTGTCATGACTAATTTTTCAGCTGATGGCTCATAAGAGGATGAAAGCAGTATTGAAGAGCTAATCTCTTGTGTCCCAGCAATTAACATGCACAAATATTAACATGGCTCATTACATGACGATGATTACTTTGCTCATGACTCCTGGAGGGCCACCCACAGAAGGGAAGTGAGGCAGCTCACAGTGATGGAAGCTTCTTACAATGATGGAAGTGAGGCAGCTCCTTACAGTGATGGAAGGAGGTAAATAAGGCAGGGTCTGTTGACTGGCATTGGTGCAGTGTTGCCCATGTAATCATGACCAGGAGAACTGGATTGTGAACTGGGATTTTGCTCCAGTTCAATTACAACAGTCACTAGATTCTTCTCTTTAGGCTTCAGACACACAAGGGAGAATGTCTGCTATGCTGCTGCCCAAAATATCCTTCACTTACCTTCCAAAAACTGTGTGCTTCTTGTCCAGATACGCACATGAGCGGAATGTGATGAAGCTAGAAGGAGTAAAGATATAACAGTTACCACATTGTCCCACTGACCCTCAACAACAGCCAGGAATCCTTAAAAACACACAGTGTCTGCAAAAGCTTAGGGAAAGAAGCCAAGCCCCTCTCCCTCTCTGGCTCCTCTCTGGAAGGCCTGTGGACCAAACATCCTTCAGCTCCTCAGTTTTGTGGGTTCCACCTGGATTTCTAGAGTTTTGGTTTCTCACTTTTCATCACACTAACGTTCTTAAACAGTGCTCCCAGAGTGGGACCTTGCAGCATGTCCAGAATTAATCTGAGCATCTGCCTCCTTGGCCAAGCAGGCCCAGGGCAGGCAGACGTGTGTCCTGCTTGGGAAGAACATTTCTCGTTCATGATGGCAGCTTGTATCCAACAAATAAAGATACATGACACAACAGTCTCTGCCAGTGTAAACTTCTGTTTTCTGGGTATTTACTTTTTGCATTTCTCTTCCCCTAAACTGGCCTGTCGGTGATCCATTTCTCCTCTGGACAGAGCACACTCGTGCTCCAGATACAAACATCCCAGAAGAATACTTTGAAGTGTCAAAAGTAATTAATTGGACTTTTAATTTTGGGGGCTGTACTTTTAAACTTCAAAATGGGAACCAAAACACTAATGCAAAGCAACCTTCAGTACTGAAGTTTTTCTCTAAAGCTTGATGCTTCTTTGGAAGTCTTGGACTACAAATGTATGAGACAAAGGTTTCCACACTGTGGTCTGCAGACCACAATGGCCTGTCTTGGCTGGACATGCAGTGCTGGCTCTCCTCCCTGTCTCCATCTGTTACACTACATAGGAGACAGCTAAAAATATATAAGCATTCCAAAAGCACTTTTCCATATAAGCAACTGCCCCAGGAAGTTATATGATTGAAAATAGGAGCAGCTGTAATGTGCCAGACAGTCTATTAAGATGTAGCTTGCCCTAGGAAAGCATTGGGATGCTGTGCAGAATACAAACTCCTACATGGGATACCATTTTATTCCTGGATATTCAATACTTAAAATCATCCCATGGTCAGTTATGCAGTATTGTAATAGAAAAACCCTGAGAAGTAGCAAATATACAGGGAAAGCTTCTCATCTGCCACTGCTGTCAAAATAAAATTAAAGACAAGAGAATTAACATAACTCAGGATGATCCCAGAGAAGTGCTGAGGATTATTCAAGCATCACCTTGTGGAAAGGACCCAGCTCCCTCTGCCCTGTAAGTGCCTGTCACCTATGGGGAGAGCCATTCACAGAGTTCTAAGGCTGGATGAGATGTATCTAAGTGCTGCCTAGGAACCTTTATAAATACGGGCAGCTGGACTCTCTTAAGGACTTCCATATAATGGAATTTTGTACTTCATTTGCAAATTTTAGGAGAACATACAATCACATTTATAGCAGCAGATGATGTAACTCAAAATGGCACATCGCTTATGGTCTCTGTAACTTCTGTTTTTAGAATCCCCCCCTTTTCTTTTTTAAATATATATATATTTAAAAACAAAAAAAAAAAAAAAAGAGGAAAGAAGCCTCTAGTCTTCCCTAATTTAGCATGTGAGAGCTGGCAGTAACATTCAAATCCAAAATAAGTTGTACAGCAACTCAATCCAGCAAACTGCCCCACACGTGCTTAGGCTTAAGAATGCAAGTAAGCCTAAGAATGTGAGGCCCTGAGACAAGCCCTGGTGTTTAATTAAAGCAAACCACACTGCTGCAGAGTTTACAAGCCATCAGAACACTCAGCATCACGAACACCAAGACCCCCTCCCTCCCTCCCTCCTCAGTGCCAAGACACAGTACTGTACACACACATACACACTCTCTTACTCTTTCCTGGAGCTCCCAATAAAAGAACACTTTTTTAATATTTACAGAGCAACCAATAAACAGTTGGCTCAAAGTGATACAGAACGTTCTTAAAGGACTGCAGGCAAACACCAGTATTAATGCTACACATGAACAAGGCCATTACAACTTCAGTATCTTTAAGTTTTCCCTCATTTTAGTTCAATATGGAGCTAAATTTAAACAGAGTGACGAGGTGTGATGAATGATGATAATTATAGGGGTAACGATGGGTAGGGACACTGACAAAAACAAACAGAAACTTCAAATTATTACAACAAAGACAACAAATTATTGCTGATATAGTAAACCTACAGGTCTTCTTCCTGTGCTTCACTTTGCTCTTAGATTGGATTGCAATATGCACCACTCAACAGAGTATTTCCCTTGACTGAACTTTTAAGAGCTCATAAAATGTCATTTTTCTTCTTAACAGAATGAGACACAATCTCCAGAGGAAATCAATAAAGCACAAAAAAGCAAATGACTACTTACAACTGTGATTTGTTTGTGTTGGGTCCCGAATTTGCCATACTAAGAACACCACGTCCCGTGTGGGACAAATTTGGCTTGAATTCATCTTTGAAAGGTTTTCCCCAGTAAGATTCTCCTCCTTTAGGAAAAAAAAAAAGATAGAAGAATAATGTTTATTTTCATTAGTTTCTCACTGTGTTTTGCAACAGGCACTGACATTAAATTCAAGGTTCCCAGCACTTGCAGTCACTATGTGTTAATACATTGTCACCTCACCCCTATCACTAGGCCAGTATTTGAGCACGACCTTGAAATCTGCTGTTTGCAACTGGCAACACATTTCTGTGCCCTCACACTATCAGCTGCAACAAACCACACTTTATCAACAGCTTTATGTATCCTGTGCTGAAAAACTGTCAAGGATTTAATTTTTTCCTCCTGGTCTACCATAATTTATCTCTTTTGAGACATTAAATCTTTAAAATTGGCTTCACGACAAAACACAGAGCAAAGAGTTACCAGTTTAATTGCACTCTGGATATGGCACTGCTTCCAGAAATAAAATATCAGGGAGATGAAACACATTCATAGAATCAACTAAGAATAGGAGCTATAAGCTCAAATGCTTAATCCCAGACTAAACAATGAAGAATGATGATATGTGGTGCTCCAAATTAAAAGGCAAAAATTAGATATTTGGACTAGATATCTGGATGATGTGAACACTTATATGCAGTGAAGGTAAAAGAATGATAAAATTGCAAAAACCTCAGCCCTAGCCCTCCAAAACTGATTTCTTTTCTGTGACTGGACAGAGAGAGGGTCCGTGAGAGCTTTCCTCTTGGCTGCCATTTTTACATTATTTATGACAGATCTGACATTTTCATTTGCACTTTCCTCCAGGATCATCCTTAATAAGAAAAACAAAGGCTGAGATGAGTCATGGTTTTATAGTCAAATCCATAATCTTGTTTGACAAACCATGAAAAAATATTTCACCTTAGGACAGTATTAAAAATAAAACAAACAAAACTCTCCAAACAGGCAGCAAGCCTTGTCCATCTGCAGAACTGGCTCAAGAGACCTCCAGAGTAGGTAAGTGTATCACTGGAGAAGCAGCAGGTCAAGGTGTGACCTGTGGTGTTCCACAGCCATGTGCACACATAGCACAGAAAACAATTTGATGATATGGCTGCACGAAGAAGCAGCAAATAAAACCCAGGAATGAATCAGGCTCCTACTGAAAACCTTACCCAAAAAATCACAAGAGTGTGTTAAATGAGGAAAGAGTTTCAGATGATACCATGCAAACAAAGCATCACATATGGACAGCTGCAAGTGGAACTAAGTGAGAAATTCTGGAAGAAGTTGACCCACTTAAAAACCCAATTAATCATATTCAAAAGACCTATTAATAGAGTTGAGTGTTGCCTGCTCTGCAGTTTGACAAGAGGTGGCAAAAGGAGACAAACCCTGTAGGGATTTTCTGTAATCAGGAGTACAGCAGTGGTTACTTCAGCAATCTCTGGCTATTGAATATTTTAAGATCAGCTAAATTACATCAGCTTGATCCCATATGCCAATCTTTTCCAGTAGTGGGTGACAGGGATATGGTACACTTTCAGGCAGCTCTAGAGGAGTTTGTGCTGTCTGAAATTTTCAGAGGATATGGAACATGAGCACAGTCTGTTGAGATGGGACACAGCAGCAAGTGGCCAAACCCGTGAGCCTGCTACACCCTTCATGTGCTTCCAGCTGATGCTGGAATTACAGTCAAGCTGCTGAAAGAGAGTGGAATCAAGCCTGAAGCCTTCACTGGTCAGAAAAATAATTCAAAAGGAAAGAGAAAAATTGTGAATGACAGAGAGACTCTCTCTTTGTGGCACAACAAACAACCAGACCCAAGAGCTTGCAGACAGGAGCAGTGAGCCATGATCTTTAGGTTTTGGAATATCTATTTTTGTACTATTTCACTTTGGATCATGCACTGCAGGTCAGAATGAATCTCATATGTATGAAAGCTAAGTTTGGTTCATTCTGGTTCTCTGGAAATAAGCACTAATATTTTAGCAGATAGTTACAGCCCTTGCTCTGTCTGCCATACAGCTGTTTCCAAGGTTAATTTTGTCTGCCTGGGAGCTGCAGCAGGAACAGGGAATGGCCTGTGCAGCATTTGCCTAGAAGGCCAGATGTCCTGTGAAGGGCATAACTGAAGTGTCTGTGGAGACCTGGCAGCACAAACTGGCAAAGGGCAGTGGAGACACTGCAAAGGCTCTCAGCAGAGCAGCCACGGCTTGGGGGTTTTTGTTGTTGTTTTGGTTTGGGGTTTTTAAATAAATTAAAGGGAATACTTTGTTTTCTTTTTCAAGGAAAATCCCAAAGTATTCTCCTTAAATTAAAAATAGCCTGAATGTGCTTTCCATCAAAGTCCTGCTAACCTTTGGAATTGTTCCAGGCTTCAAGTATCTGCTTGAAGCAGGACTAGACAGAACAAGTCAGAAGATGGCAAGTTACATCTATACATTTTTTTAATTACTGAAACCCAGCATGACTTTCTCTGTGAAGATTAAGCACAGACCCCTCATCAGTCTAGGGCCATGGCAGCACAGTGCCTAATGCTCAGCTGGAACAGGGATTTTACATTCTTACTTTTTATTCTCCACATTAGAGCTCAATGTAAACTTAGGAAAACCACTCACAGGTTCCAAACCTACTAATAATTACGAGGTGTTTGTAAGTAGCAGATTTTACTGTGTTTATTCTCAGCACAGTTGGGAGGTGTGGCTGTACATTTTCTGAAAGCAGAATGGATGCAGACAGAGGAGGTGGGAGCATGGCGGTGTCTGGCTCCAGCCTTTTCATGTTACACTCCCTGTATGTGCCACAAAGAGAGGAGGCTCCTCCTGACACTCCCCAAATCTTCCTCAGACTGCACACAGATCTCTGCTGGCTATATTTGGAGTCACAATGATGCAAACCCCTCACCCCAGTGCTGATGTACCAGCCTACAAGCAAAGCCCACGGGAAACAAGACTTGACTCCGGGTGTTGGATTCACGGCTGGCAGCACTGCCTGTCACTTCACCTCCCTCTCAGCTTATCTTCTGTCCAAGTGGAGCTGTGTGCCTACTGGACTCACAAACGTTCCTGAGATCACATTACAAAAGTGCTGGGAAAGAATTCTGTGGGGTTCTGTGCTAAGAATCAGTTCACATGGCAGCAGCCACGACCCCGGCATGTACTGCCACTGGCTGGATTGGTGTTGGGAATAATTACAGCCTGCATATGGGAATCTGCTGCTTGCACAAAGCTGGAAATGTACTTGGGATCTGCCACAGAAATACACTGCCATTCAACAGCATTTAACCTGGACAGTGTCAATGCCTTCAGGAGTTAGAAAGAGTTTTTGTACAATTCTGTAAAATAAAAATCACGTGCCTACTTGGATATGCATGATTCAAAGCTGCAGGAAGCTGGGAGACAATTCCACACATTCTCCATTTAAAAAAAAATTCTCTTAAATTAAAGACGTGTTTAACTCATTCTCACACAGAGATGAAATGAAACAGACCACACAGCTCTTAGAAAAGAACATTAATAATTTCTGTGGCTATCCAGAGTGGCAAGATATATTTAGCTTGTACTGAAGCATGGTTAGTTATTCAGTCTTGTATCTGCATCCTGTGCTGATAGTAAACAGGTGAACAGATCTAAACTGACATCTGAAGCAATCACACATTAGCTGCTACACAGAAAAAAGCCACATTTTCAGATTGTCTTTTGAACTAAACCAGATTACTCTTTGGTAGTCTTTGTTCCTACTAAAAGCATATAAAATTTTTTTTGGAGGCACACAGAATTTGTACAACTTTTTTGCAAAGAGCTGAGAGATGCATCTAAAGCTTCAGAAATGTAGCATTCCAAAAGCCAGGTGTGGGCTGGGAATCATCATTCATGACAGTTGTGATTTTAAATAAATCCTTCCTTTTTCTGGCTTAAAAATTGCTAAGCAGTGGTAAGGAAGTAGGAGGGTTCTGATTCACAAAAATGATGGCTTACTTTCTGTAATTTTCTTCTTGTCATTTGGAACAACGAGGTACATAATAACATCTGACACTTCTGTAGAGCCTTCCAAGTGAGATTCTGGAATCATTTTGCAAATATGAAAGCCTTAGCTCAGGCAGTAAGTGCTTCTCTCCTCTCAGATAAGATGACATGGACCCAACTCCGCAAACCCGAGAGTGGATTTGCACATGGGCTGCAGATAAAAAGGAGTATATTCTAGAAAAAAAGGTCTTGCTCTTGTCTTTTTGCTGAGCTTCAATCATACAAGAAAAGGGGCTCTAAAACTGCTACAGTTTAGGAACTTGCCATCTTAGGAAGTCACATTGCATTGACCAAGTTTGTCCAGAGTCCTTTGCTGTTGACATTTCAGAGGAGCTCTTCTTGCTGCCAAACAAAATGCAATTCCCATCTACCAGTGATATTTCATCCTGGACTTTTACAGCTATAATGGGGCTCCTTTGTGCCCTCCTGGATTCATAAATCACAGGCTGATTCATGAGACCTTCCACCAGGTTGCAAGAAAGAGTAGCTGAAAAAAGCCTGTGCTGCTTTGAAAATCTGAGGCTTTGCATATAGTTTCCCCTTTTTCATACAAAAGGGTTAGGATATTAAACCTATTTTTTCTACATGCAAATTTTCTTCTATTATTTGGAACACTGAAAATACAGAGCAGCTGCTCCACTTGCACGACCGTGAGTTAGAATTACTCACTATGTTCAACCACTTACTTGTTATGAACAGCAGGAAAAGAGATACATCACAAATCTAAAATTCATTTTCAAATAATTAATCATTACAAAGAATGACCATGACTCAGCTTATTGCTCTGAATACTGCCTCTATGGGTGGTTATTGTGCTAGAGAAGAAATAAGCTGCTGCACCACAATAAAACTTCTCCCAGTAGTCTTGTGAAACAGTAAGGTGAATGCTGTAGGAAAATGAGTCAGGTCCTCCAAACCAGTGTCAGCCTTGCAGGACTGTGTGTCTGACTGCTGTGGCAGTGCAGGTCTGACAGTTATGCTAAGGTAAAACTCTACTCCCCACTCTTTTCCCAGGGTGGTATCTCAACTCCCAGCTGCCATAATGCTAATTTCCACCCTTCTCCATTCCAAGGTTAACTGCTGAGTACCAGGAATTAGTTGTCCTTCACATGTCTGCTGGGTCACATTTACTTTTACGACAGTCCAAAAGAGACTCAAAAAGGACAAACTGGGGAGCTGAATAACAAACAACAAAGCAAGGCTCAGGGCTGCCTACAGAGAGAACAGTTCAGCTGGAGCAGCCATGGGAGAGGAGGGTCAGTGACAACCAGCTTGGCATTGACCTCTGTGAACTGTTTCCAGAACACAAGCACACTTAATTCAGGTGAGCCAAAGCACAGTTACAGTCTGTGTATGTATCACAAGTAACCTTCTGTCACGTTGTACTAATTGTGCCCAAATCCACCCAGAAGATGGGCTTAGTTAGCAATGGAGTGGGTGATCATCTCAGCATCTGGGGGCTGCAACCATAAACCTGACACCCTGACACATGGGATGAATGTCAGATGACAGAAACCAAAGGGTGGGAAGATATTCAAACAAGTCTGTTCTAATTCCTGAACTAACAAACAGGAATAATTAGATAAACAGAAGCAGAATATATACAGGCTTAATGCACCTTCCATGTACCAGTATAGAAAAGGTTGTTTTTTTTTTTTTTTCAAAAAACAAACAAAAAGGCCAAATCTCTTAGCTAAAAACCATCAGTTAAAGCAGAAGGTTCTGTGTGGATGAGGAAACAAAGTATGTTTTTTTTGTTCTGAAGTCATCCTACAAAAGGCTCTAATAGAAACAGTTTATAATATTGACATTTAAAGGGTAACCTCCAAATAGTCCTTCCTATTGCCAATTGAAATATCTGGGAAGAAAGCCCTGTTCTGTTCTCATATGCTTCTCTGATATTACAGAAGTCAAGTTATTTGCTTCTAAAGCCCATTTAATCTTACAGATTTTTTTTAGCTTTCAAAGGTGCATCTTTTTTTTTTTCCCTTCTAAGAAGCAGCAAGTCAAAAAAATACTGAAATCCCTTCCAGCAGAAGAAATAAATAAAAGGGAATTTATCCTGCAAATAACAAACAGGCCGCAGGCAAAAAAGGTACAAAGTACTGAATCCCAGTGCTTTACTCCAAAGCTTTCCTAAAGTGAATGCCTGTGAACACATCAATAATGCACAAAGCAATGGACCAACACTTTTACAGCACGGGAGCCCAGAGAGCATCAGTCCATCTGCCCTGCTGGAGCAGTGCTGCTGAGCTGAGCCCTCCTCTGGCTGCCCTGCTGCCAAGGGAACATCAAGGCTCAGGTCTGCCCACCTTCTTACAGCTCGAGACACACAATGGAATTTCTGCCTCACAGTCAAGTGCCCTGGATCTATCCAGTAGTCAGGAACAAATCTTGACAGACTACTTGCACTCTGTGAACTGTCTAAGCAGCTTCACTGAAGTATTAAACACAAAGGCATGACAGTTCAAGAGCAACCTACAGCCCACCAGGCTCTCCATTTAGATTTTCTTGTGATACTATATTCAACAAGCAATTAGGTAAAGACATATAAAATTCAACTGTCTTCAAAAAATAAAAGTCATTCAGGTGCAAAAAAGACATTTGCACCGTTTGGACTCTACAATAATTGCAAGCCAGTCTCTAAAAATGTGCAAGACTCATGTCTGCTTGAGTGCACACTGTTCATTTCATTTTAACTTTAATAGTCCTGACAGATGTTTGCGAGACATCTCGCCTGTGATATACTCATATTTAATTAAGAATGACAAGGAGGAAAACAAGATGGAAAATACTAGAGGTCATTAGACTCCTTTTTTAAAGTGAAAGAATATACGTAGGAGGATTTTCATCCAATTTGCATAGTATCATTCCTACTGGCAAAGCCAGTAGAGCTGAGCCTTGCCCTCAGTGCAGCAGTGATGCCAGTCCTCTGTTAGCTCTGCTGTCTTACAGCACTTCTGCCATTTGCAAAACAGAAGCAGGAATGACACCAGCAACTTAATTTTCATTCCACGGCAGGATCTGAACTCCACCTTGCAAGGGTGAGAGGTGTCTGAGGCAAGCTATTAAATCTCTCCTGTCTCCTGACACCTCTTTAATTTCTCATTTCAAAAGATGTTCCTAATTATGTCTTCTGGGATTTGAACCAAAACTTTCCATATAAAAAAAAATCAAATCACATTTGACAGTCCAAGCATAGATGGTAACAATTCTTGTTAATGGGTTTTTGCCATCAAAACACTGAACCTTTACCGAGTCTCAAATCCTGCACCTGTTGATTACCACATACATTACAACTCACACTCACGTAATTTACAAAATAAATAGAGCTGAAGTATTTAAGCAGGTGAGGAGCTGGGGATGCTGGTGACAGCCACAAGTGGGCAGATAAAAGGTGCAAGTGGAAAATGAGCAAATTTACAGCAGTGAGCAGAGGTATGACATGACCTATCCCTTGTGGTGGACAATGCTCTCCCACCCTTCAGCTGCTCTGCCTCCTGACCATTCCTGCTATGACAGTTCCCAGATCTCCAAGCAAGGGAGGAAGAACAGGAGGAAGAATTTTGTAGCAGTGATCCCTACAAGTTAGAAAAAGAGCAGCTTGGGCATTATAAGGCAACTAGCTGGGAGAACAGATGGTGTCTGGCCAATCACCAATTCCAAAGCAGGTCTCAAGTATTTAATTAACATGGAATTTGAAAGCATCTTTGCATGAATGTGTTTCTTCCTTTGTTCTTTGCCCTCGAAGACTAGCTGCAAAATCATTATAATTTTCATTTATTTATTTCCTGAAGGAAAAAGGAAGTAAAATGTGCAAGAATTCTACATGGAGGAGTGCCCAAGTTTTAGACTGAGAATATATTGGATGAAATTTTGAACATTGTCACCATGGTCATAAAAATATATCAATGAATGTCATCATTTAGAGAATTTTAATTTAAAATTGTCTGGAAGTAAATGTAACAACACAGCCCATTAAGTGAGAACAGTTTACTTGATTCAAACTCAACCTCACCTGTTCCTGTTCCAGTCGGATCACCTCCTTGGATCTGCAGAATTAAAATTAAATCAGTGTTACATATGTATCTGTGTGAAAGACATTAAATACAAACCATAAAAGCCAATTCTTCTCAATTTTCTGCCTTCTGTATGGTGTCATGTTGACAAGTCAGGAACAAGGAAGCCATTACTACTTATTTGGAGCTTATTTATCAGCTGGCTGTCATAAGCATGTCATCCCTGACATTGCTTATCCATAAGCAGAATGGCAGTTCTATAAAAATAATAGGTCTTTTATGGGCAAATAGGGAAAATAACCAATCTCAAATTGGTTAACCAGATCATCCTTTTAATTATGTGCTGAATCAGAACCTGCTTTTTAACTGATGATGCACTGCTTTTGGAACTGAAAAGGCTTTACATTTTGCTACCAATCCTTCACATGATGGGAAGCAAGAAAAGAGGGAATATGGAATATTTTTTGTATCTGAATCTGTATCCCACTCACTACCTCCAGTAGGAAAAATCTTCATGCAAAACCAATCTTTCAGTGACAAAATTAATTACATGTATTGATCACTGTACATGCAGGATCTACAGAAATAATATTCAAAGTTTTAATGCCAGTGGAGGGAGCGTGACACAATCAGTTTCAAAGCAATAGCACAATTTTAGTTGTGAGTTTAACTAAGAACTGAGATATACAGTGCTGTCAAAAGAAAAAAAGCTTTTTGTAGGATGACAGGATGGAATGTAACATGCAGTGATGTTCCCTGTGAGATGTGCTCTGCCTTCAGGATCAGCCTGTTAATTCTTCTGAAAGGAAGTTACAGGGCAGCTACAATATCCTAAGCTGCCTGGACTGTAACTCTGTAAATAAAGATCTTTGACTACCAAAGGCACAGTTCTGGAACACAAGGTGCTCTTTAACTCCTTCACAAGAAAGACTGGGCACCCAGTGCTGGAGCACATTAGGAAAGGATGATCTGATAATATCCCAGTACCACAACCTGAAACAGAAATTCAGATGCTTGCTAACGTTTCATCTGAATGGGATTTCAACAGACCACTGTATTACTTATCCACATTAGCATTTCCTTGTCTCCTTCTGTTCATTAACCACCCACCCACATCTTGGGGAAGATAACAAGAGCCAAGGCACTGACTCTTCAAGGCTTTGTCTGCAATGCCACCAAATGCAGTGCTGAATGCAGTGATGCTCCCAGTGACAATGGTAGTCAGAGACAATTGTCAGTGACACCCCTAAGTACACACAGCATAGGTTAGGACAACCCTCATTCTGATGTATATTTAATATACATCTATTGCAAGTTGTGATGCATGGAACAACCTAAACCTGAGGTAAGTTAAATATATGGGATATTTGGAGTACATCCCATACTGTGCATTACACAGGAGCTTTTTAATACTCACCACAAAATTCCGAATTGATCTGTGAAAAATTGTTCCATCGTAATAGTTCTTCTTGCACAATTTGATAAAGTTCTCACACGTTCGGGGTGTCTGAAAGACAACAGGAAGTTTTAATTAAGCACAACCTTTAAACAATCATTACAGTGGTCACAAGAATCATTTTCCACACATGCCTTACAAAGAAACAAACATGCAGGACTCAAAGAGGACTGAGGCTCTGTCTACAGGAAAAAGCCTGTAATGTACCTTCTTTTAAGGTCCACTGGGGAGACACACACTGTGTTAAACAAATTAAACCCAGACCTTCCAATTAGCACAAAGAAGTGCTGAACATAAGCTCAGATAATGGGAGCTCCCAGCTGACATCATGATGGTGAACACAGGTAAGCTCAGAGACTTGCAAGCAACTGAGTTCCAGCAATGCATCGTAATTCTGTTCCAAAGGGGGGTTTCTAGCACTGAAAAATGTTAATTTACCAGAGTGAGAAAGGACCTGACTTCTCTGCTCCACTGTTTCAAAGTGAGCACATTGAAGCTAACTGGGAGAGAAGCGTTTGGTCCTCTTCACCACTTGTAAGTGACAGTGGGACTGACCCAAGTCACTGGAACACAGGAAAAATAAAAAAAACCCAAATTGTTTTCAAAACTCAAAATAAAAAAATATGCTAAATATACTGCCAACTTCTAACTCACTTTTACAGGGCAAATTAAAGTTACTTAGTGAATTTATGAGCCATGACATTCAAATAGTACCTTCTGAAAAACTTTACTTTCCACCTAATCATCCTCCACTGTAATTGTATGGATTCTCTTCTCTGCAACACTAAAATACCTTCAGACATACAAACACAAGTACAGAAACAGCCTGTTTGCTACACTTGGACATGTTTTCCAGCCCCACTGTGGATTATGTGCATAAATCTATTTCAGTTTTACAAAAGAATACATCTGAGTCCTTACAGGCCTTAAAAACATCCTTATTGCTGGATGTGCTGGCAAGTAAAGCCCCAGCATGAGCTGCAGTGGCTGTAAGTCAGCACACACAAGACTTTGTGAAAGGCACTGATTCACTTTGCACTTCTGTGACATCACTCTGGGTCTGGGGGCTGCTGAGAGACAGAGACTGAGCCATGCAACCTCAAATGACTTAAAAGCAAAAAACCCCAAGGCCAGCCTGATTATAATAATTTAAGGATGAATTAATCTCCATCTCTTGAAAAGTCAGTCCACGCAAGTATTCATCTGGAACCCTACAGAACTTCAGTATCCTGTATTTTCTCATCTGGAACACAATCATTCTCACCCCTCTTTATTTACACTGAAATGTCTCTTAATTTTCCAAACAAACTTTACCTGTCATTACAAATTCTCTATATTGATTCCTTCTTAATTACTCCACTCAGACAACAGTTGTTAGCTGGCCCACAAGTGAAAAAATGAGCAAATTCTAATCCTACACCAGCCATTATTTCAGATTTCCTACAGAATTTGTTACTGAGTTAAATGGTGATGGCACCATAATGGCTTTATGGTAGAATGTCACCAAGACATTCACTTTGGTGGCATCCTGATGGCAGCTCATAAGTAAGTATATTCCATAAAAATTGTATCAAGCAACAGGAGGTTTTCCTACAGTTTCAATGTTTATAGTAACTGTGAAAATTTTCCCTTTGAATTCAACACATACATGCTTTAAAATAATCTTTGTGCTTAATCTTTCTAGTAAAATTCAACCCCTGAGGAATCACTTGTGCAGCACATGCTTCCTTTATAAGACAACATCATAACAGCCTTGATCCTGGTGTTTTGCTATTAGTTATTACTCGTGGAAAATGTCAGTAAGGATAAAAATAAGTTTAAAAAATTTCTTTATGAATCAGAAATGGAATCAGCAGCTTTTAGCCTAAGGCACTTTATCTCCTGAGAGCCAAGCACTCTTTGGAGAGGGAGACATAGTTAATAAGTTCTCAAGGGGGGATACAGCAACCTGTAATTAATTTTTTACAAAAAAATGGAACCAGGCAAAAGACTGAATCCCCTAGGAATGGACACCAAATCATTTTAAATTTGCACAAAGTTGATAACCCCAAACTGATTTCCTATTTATTTTCAAAACATGATTTGTAAATTATACATCAAAAAAACTGGCTCTTGTAATGTATTTTTTATGCAGGACCTGTGCTGACCCTTCTCTCTAAATGGATTTCTAGCTATTATACCCTTTCCCAGAAATAAGCTTTTCAAATGCAATTTCAGAAATATTTAGTATACATGCAATAGTCATTTCACTGTAAGGTTCTCTTTAAATAATTGCCACCAAATTGGTTCCCATGGTCACCTCATGCATCACAGAGATACATTTGGCAGGTAAACAGTTCCTTAGCAACATTACCATTACCTTTTATAGTGCTTTTTAGCAGACACAAATAAAAGGGTTTGCATTCAATCAGTAATAAACCCCAGTTTCAGTCATGCAGTAGATCTAGAATATCTGGCTCAGATTATCTGATTTATTCAAAGCAGTCCATGTTCTTGCCAAATCTCACACTGCCAAGCACATTTCAGGGATTTTTTAAAGCAGCATCCTGTCCAAAGCAGGAGAAAAAGGCTTGAGGTTTATGGGGAAGGTGCAGATCCTCAGGACTGAAGTTGTGTTCCACACTGACCACACAAACAAGGCCAGTCTTTGAAGTCTTTGTTCCAACTACAAAGACTGATGACATATAAACACACATAAACAAACCAGACTTTGCTATTTGATGTAAGATCTTGTGGCAGATGTCAGACTCCCAGTCTCTGAATGCAAAGCTGTCTCCCTCAGAAACATCCTGCACAGCACTTGCCTCACACCATTTCTGCAGGAGGAGGGGATGCTCAAGGCACCTGGCAATGCAGGAGGTAACACTTGTTCTCTCACCACTGACTGTGTGCTCCAGGCTCTCTGTAGTTCTGGCTGGTTTTGTCCTAAACTGGCCTCAAAAGCAACAGCTAATTTTTCCCTCTTTATCCCTTTTACATTAAGCAGGAAATCACTTAAAATATTTTATTCTGCTGACTATGACTTAGGCCTATATGTAAGGAAGTCAAGGGAAAAATGCCACTGTGTTCACTTGATCTGAAATCCACCAACAGAAAACACTGTTTTAAACCTACTGCAATATCTCCTCAGAGTGATGTAGAGACACTCCTAAACAGGAAAATTTAAAAACTGTGGAAGGCTTTTCTGACCAAAGAGTGTGGTAGGACAGCCCTGAGAAATCCTCCTTTTGTTAGGTCCAGTTGGGACCATGTAAGTGAATTCAGTGTCTCTATGATGTCCTTCAGCTTGAAGACAGTTCTCTTTCCAAATGACAAATAGTAAGGAGAAAAATCTTATTTATACCAAAAATGAGTCACCTGCTCCAACTGTGCTCCCTATTTATTTTGTAGATGCCAGATAACTGTCTTTCAACTGCTGAAAATTCACACCCAAGACAAGCAGTAAAATTTTAATAAATGCTTTGAGACAGGAAGCCAGAAGAGCACTTTTCCCAGAAGATGCCACAAATGCTTTTTGGCTCACAGATATATATATTTAATGGGGCCACAGCCCAATGGTTCTCTAAGTAGGTTTAAGTCTCCATTTAGCTAATACACTTAGTAGGTAACTCTGCATGGAAACACCAGTTACTATGCCCAGACAGATTTCAGAGTTAAAGAGAGATTGCCACAAAGAATGACCCTGCAAAAATAGCAGTGACAGGAGACTGTGAAGTCATGATACCGGGAGAACACTGAAAAAAGGAACATACAATTTAGAAAACCAAAGCAAAACAGAAAAAAAAAAACCCCGACTGCTTACTACAAACTTCTAGGATAAATGCAGATTTTATCTGAGCCAATTTCAGTTTCCATTTTGCCAGCAAGGGTGGCTGCAAGCCAGGTAAGATTCATCTCTCCTGCTGCAAGTCGACATCTGAAGGGTGGGACCAACCAAGCCAGGTCCCTATCTGATTTCCCAGTCTGCAGCTGTCCTTTCTCATTAGTTACAATGGGTCATTACATTTGTAAAAGTTACCTTAACTCAGAATCTGCACTGGGCAGTGAAGAGCCAAACAGGAGGAGATGAAAAACCTGCAGCACTTCTGTTGCCAAGGTGCGGGAGATGGAAAAGAGGGGAGAGCTCCTGAGTTGTTGCCATGACTGCAAGGAAAAAGGCTTTACTATGTGAAGAGCTAATCATTTCAAAATGCTCCATCCCTTGAGGATGTGCATGAACCTTGAAGGGAAATTTCACACTAAGCATTCAGAAGCTGTCATTCGCACATCTGTATAATTTTCTTGTGCTAATTCCACTTCCCTTTTATTTCTTTTTTTCTCTATAAATTGGATGAACTGTGGTAGTGGCACTAAACTACAGAGCCTTGCTATATGCTCATTAACCCTATGTTTCAAAGCAGGAAATAATGAAAAGCTCATTCCTCTCAAGTTAAAATTGCATTCTACTGCCTTCATCTTATCACACAAATGCCAGAATTCTGCTACTCAGAGGCATGAACTAGTGATAGAAATTTCTAAAGCTTCAAATGAAGCCTTCCATTTTCTTAACACAGATCTCCTTTAAAATGCAAGGTGGATTTTGTTTAGCTTTAATCCATTTACGTATTTTACACAGAGCAGTTTCAATATTGTAATTATTCATTCAGCAACTCTTCTAATGTCTGAGCCCATAAAGAGGTGATTTGGTAAGGTTTTAAACTCAGCTCCCCCCCTGCCTTTCAATCTGTAGTACTCAGCCTACCTATCACACAGAAAAGAACTCAGCAATAAAAGCTTGGCTTTATTTGGGGCTTAGTCAGAGCTAAATGCAATGGTACACTTTCAGGAATCACCATCTATCAGGTGCAAGTGTCTGTTCCCTCCTCCAAGCCATGGAAAGAAACACGTAAATGTTTCAGTGTCCAATACTGAAAGGCCATTTAAACCACCCTGTTTCACTTTGCACCCATGAACTATGAGCACATTCCATTTGTTTCACAGCAAGAGGGACAAGAAAACCCCAAACTCCACAAAGCCCCACTGCAAGAGCATGGGAAGAATTTCTCTGTGGGAAGCCCATGACATTTCCTGCAGGAGAAACGTTTACTCCAGACCTAAACACCACTCCCTGCCAGCTCCACTTTCCTGCTAACAGTTCCCCAGTGTGAGAGAGGGATTGAGCCAGTGACAGGTGATAGTGGCAAATAACAGCTGCCTATGGTGGTTCAGTTCAAGAAAGCCACAGTTCATCTAAGGGACACAATTCTCAATCTGGTTATACCAAGAGCAAACGTGTTGAGGCCATGTGTGATCCGTGATCAGAAGAGCACAGTTCCAGAGAGTGAGCACTGGGAGACATGAAAGCAGTGGGGGCACTGTGGGGTAAAACACTCAGCCAGACTCCTACTGATAAGAAAAAAGAATCAGAACAAGCTAACTATGCCTTGGGAAATAGATTGCTGACTTGATAGCAAACATTCGCCTATTTTGCTACCTCAAAGCCTCCAAGTCTGCTTAGAACAAAGAGCAGAATTAATGCATTCTCATTACGCAGAAACCCACTGTAATTTAATCAGCTATTTAGCAAAGACTTCAGCAGATAGCTAAATTTCACTTTTAAAAGGCATTTCTTCCACCATACTGACGTTCATGATGTTACCGAAAACTTTTCTGAAGTCTAAGCAAGATGCTCAGCTTAGACAAGATGCCAGTAAAAAGATGACACACTTCAGTTTTACTTCTCACATTTTTGCAAACACAGGGACAATCATCAGTTTAGCTGAGCACAACTCAAATTAAACAAGACATCTAATTCACTCATCTAATTTGTCTAACGTTAACTACTAGTTCTCCAGAGGCAGAGCCCACCACAGTTATTATTTTTCCTCTAACTTATCTTTACTGCAGTGGTAGAAAAGAAAACAATCCTCTCCCCACCTCACTGCCCCCTCCAAATTTGTTGTCACACAATGGTTAAGAAGCTTGTCAGACAGCACAGTGCAGGGCTGGGTGCTGATGAGGATGGACTGGTAAGCAGGTCAGCACAAGTGGGTACAGTCTAAATGAAGATGCAACTTTAATTGCTCAAGCAACCTCCATCAGCTTAAAACTTGGAGTAAGGCAGGTCCCACAGCAGCTCCCTGGCATTTCATCAATCTGCAACTGCCTGCACATAAATTCCACCTTTACAGAAGATGCAACCTGTAACAATTTCCACGCTAGACAGAGAAGCTCTGGTAGCTGTCAGCCTCCCAAGGTCACCCCGCTCCCATCAGAGCAGCCAAGGTACAAAAAAGAAACATGTCAGAGAAAGATGAAGAGCAGCAGCTGTGTAACTCCAAACCACCCAGCCCATCCTTGGGTTTGGGATCACAAAGTGGCAGACACAGCTGGTGTGGGATGTCTGCACCTCACGTCTGCAAATGTCAGAAATCAAGGGGCACGATCCAGTAACAATCAACTCCCTTCCCAGATCCAGCTTGCCAGGGCAGCTGGGAAGGCAGAAAGGGTCCAAATGTGCAAAATGCCTTTGCACCAATTACTCAGTGCCAAAGGCTGCCAGGAAAACACACAGACAGCCCAGGGCAGCAGGGACAGGTTCATGGAGAGGTGGCTCAGCATACAAGGCTGTGGGAACAAGGAGGAAAGGGGGACATTCAAAAGGATGATGTTTGTTTTCCCAAGTAAACATTACAGTGATGGAACCCAGCTTTCCTGGGGATGGCTGAACACCTGCCTGCCCTTGGGAAGTGGTGAATTAATTCCTTATTTTGCTCTGCTTGTGTGTGCAGCTCTTGCTTTACTTGTTAAACTGCCTTTACCTCAGCCCACAAGTTTTCCTCTTTTCTGATCCTCTTCCCCATGCCACTGGTCAGGGAGTGAGTGCCTGTGTGGGGCTTAGCTGCTGACTGCAGTTAAACCAGGACAGGGTGTTATGCCCCCAAAGTTAAAAGTATTCAAATACCAGCTTCCAATCACCTAGAACAACTTAGAAGTGACCTGTTCATCAAGATGGCTGTGCAGAGCCATCCTACTGTCTGTCCCAAAGAACAATAGATCTGTCTGCTATTGTACCACTTGGAGGAAAAAACACACCAAGAAGTAACAACATCCTCTCTAAGAAATGTTTTTTAAAACATCCAGCTCTTCTACTGGAAAAACACAGCTTTGTTTGTTTCTAGTTTCTGTTGACAAGATCTCTCGAAGTTGAGAGTTGCAGCTCTTCTCATTATGGACTATTTTGATGAAAAAATATGAAATAAGCCATTACAACCATGCCAAGACCACTGTATTTCATCCCTCCAATCCTATTACCAAATGAACAGATACTGGTAAAACATCAAGCAGTTATTTCCCAGACAGTGCCAATCTCATGTTGACAGAAAGCAAGTAGAATGGAGATTTAAATCAGAAAGAAAATGAGAGATTCAGGAAGACTGGAGAATCTCATCATGCCAGGAGGTCAAAGGATTTTTTCAGCAACTCACTTCTTTGCCACTGGAAATGGATAAGAAGTTTAAAGGCTTCTGATCTTCAGAACAGTCCCTCACACAAAAGGTGAGATGATTTCAAAGAACAGGGGCTGGATTACACACTTATAGATCACAGGCATATTTAACAGGTCAGAGGGCCTAAAAAGATTAAAACATCAATGTTTGTAGAGTAACAGCTTCTTCAGAAAGCTATGCCAAGACATCATCATTAAGCAGAGTTTGCCAGGCCCTCAAGTCTCAAAAAGCATTTGTGGAGTGTCAGATGGAGCTTTGAAATCCATCTCACACTCTTCTTTGTTTTGCCATCTTGCCCTTAAACCTTAAAGTACAAAACCTGAGAGAGACAAGTGAATTTACAAAACCTGCTGTGGTAGCTACAGATCAGTATTTGATTACAGCTCCTGGCATCTGCTGAACCACCAGATCATCACCCCAATGACCACTTGTTTGCAGAGGACTCCCTCAGCAGAGAAGGGAGATAGAACATCAAACCATGTGTTCATCATTTTGACAGGAACCTCCTGGAGCATTACATTAACATATTTATTTATATGTAGATATATATTTTTAAAAATGGCTGCTCCACCACCTACAAGGTAAAACTCCATCACTGTAGTGACTAATACAGCAGAAAGCACATGGATAATATGCAGTTGTTCCCAGCAGCATCCTGATTAAAGCAACTAAAAGAACTTGAGGAGACTAGAAAAATCACAGCAAATAAAATACAAGAAATTCAGTGATATTCACTGCCTTTCATCAGTTATTTCTTCAGAATTTATGTGTTTGACATGCACAGGACTAGAACTGAAAGAATGACACTTGTTGGATGTTGTTAAATCTTCGGTGCTTGCCAGAATTACTTCTGGCAAGTAGAATTTTTGTAAATTTTTATCCAATTAGTGTATACAACAAATGTTGCTTATGCACAGCTGAACTCAGCTTCCTGGAAAACATCCCTACAAATGGCCTTCTGATTAGTCCCCATCAGGAGGAACATACTGTATCTGAATAGGAGGATTGGGAGAAAAACAAATGACCAAAAAAAAAGCAGTAGGCACACTGCTATGATCCCAAGAGAGAACAGTACCTTTGCTCATCTGAGGCACAAATTCAAAAGGGTGGGAAAAAATCCAGCTTGTCTTCCAAAGTCTTTTTATTGCCTTTTTTAAGGTCAATGTCTGAAACCACACACCATCCTTCTGGAACCTGAGTGAAGTTTTCAGGTGCTCTGAACAAGTGATTTCAGACACTGAAAATGTCTGGATTCTGCTCCTATTTCATGCTCTTTCTGAATCTTGTCACAAAATAACTGATGACTTCAATCACACTGCAACACTGATTTCCTGCCCTGGATCAATACAAAACATTTCTTGATTAGGTTTTCGGTGCTAGAAGAATTTCATCACTATCAATCTTATTGATTGGCACTTTAAAATACTAGTATATGAAGAATCCTGTATTTGTTTTAAACAAAGGTTTCCACATGTACATATAGACTGAGCTACAAACAATCCATAATGGCAAGTAGCTCACAAAAAATGGGAAAGAAAGGAGACAACAGGGCTGTGAAGGGACAGGGAGTGAGCACCCAAGGAGAGTATTGAAGGCAACAGATACTGGGCAGATTTCAGAAGCAATGCAGAGTGCTGACAGCACAACTGCAAGAATATTTTGCTTAAATACAGACAGGAGGCATGAAAATCCAATTGAAGACTCAGTCCACAAACCATCTAAGAAAGCAAGTGTCACTTGCTGCTCTCTATTTTAGTGAGGAGACTTTACCTCAAAGTATATATTGAAATCTAAACCATAAGACTATTTTAAAGTGTAATTTAAATGTTGCAAGTCCTACCTCCAGACAGAGGTATTTATCTGTCATATTTATATAGCAACTTCATCCTCAAGCTTCCTTAAACATTTCACAATCATATATTTGCAGTACTGTGAAATTCTGATCACTGCCAGGGTGGCTTCCATAGTGACCAGAGCACAGGATATCCTTCAGCAATTAAAAAAACCCTGTGCAGTTTGAGTGAGCATTATGGTACAGTCCTGTTCCCCCTGACTGCAAGGACCTTATCCACACTTTGACAGGAAAACCAAACTCTGTATATAACCCAATTGCAATCAGCTCCCAGGACTGGTCCAGCCTGTGCACTAGATAAGGTAGAAAAGCTGATAAAAACTTGGCATATGATTAATTAAGACTATTGCCACACAAATTCACAAGCAGGGTGAACTGGAAGTGTTTAACAATGTTTAAATTTTGGCACTTTCCCATTTTCTACATGGGTCTGTAGCTGATTTGTGCATATGTTTGTGACCCATGTATGTGCTATATGTTTGTAAGATGTCTGCTCTGTCTGCACTGAGCTGACCTCAGTGTGATTCAGGAAAACCAAAGTTAGAAGCACAAACTCCTTATTTAGTAAAGGGAGAAAAACAAGTGCCTCCCGGAAAGAACTGATTTCACAGGCCTAAGATGATGACCTAAGGTGGATGTTGTGAAAACCTCCCTACAGCAGCCAGTTTTTCTATTTATTCTAAATATATATCTTTTTCCCCTCTGCAGTGCCAAAGGTCTGCTAAATTCACACAGATTTAATCAACATGAAGGAACAGATGGCTGGAGGCCAGTGTTTGAGCATGTCTGCTTGTGTAAAACAGCACACACTTCCAGGGTGTACATGAAGAAGCCTTGTGTGTGAAAGGTGGAGGAATAGAAAATTCATCTGGAGAAAAAGGAAACACAATGGATATCATACAGGAAGTTCATAACGAGCAGTTGAGCCTGGGTCCTCAGGACTGAGTGACACTGGTCACACATGTGGCCAAAAAGCCCACACTGATAAGAATAGCTGCAGTCAGCCTGCTTTAGCCAGGAGCCAGTTTGAGAACATATGGCAAAACAAATGATTCAATGCAATCTGCTCGTTCTGCCACTTCCCCTAAATATTGCTGTACTCACATCCTCTGCTTTTTGCCTTATTACAGGGTTACTATTTCAGAGCATGGAAAACACCTGTAGGGATAACAGAGACCTACAGAATTACTAACACGATACGCTGCTGTGGAGATTCTCATGCTGTTTGCATAGATCAGCTTCAGATGTTTACACATATCTTGCTTCTTACTCATGTGAGAGAAAGGAAGAGAAGGGAAAGCCAGAAGGCTTCTGCTGTTTGCTCCTTTTTCTTCCTTGCATGCAAAAATGGATGCATTCTCCCAGTACATCTGGATTTCACACCAGGCACCCCAGCTCTTGCCCAGCACCACTGCCCTTATAAGCTTTGTGTGGCTCACAAGAAACAGAAGGTTTATCATTTAAACCCCTATTCACATCCTTCAACTTTTTAAAATACCAACTGTCAGGGCTATAATACCCTGAAACAAAAATCTCAGTAAACCACCGAAGGCTTGAAAACTTTTTTCCTTTTATAGAAGTGGCTGCACAAATAAATAAGCAAACACACAACCCAAGCAGTGACGTCTGAGACATCACTGTCGCCACAACTCATCCACCTATCAGAAGTCCTGCCATGTTTATTATTTCAAGTCACTGATTTCCACCGGAATCAGACTGTATAGACTATAAAAAACTCCAGTCTGTTGTTTTTTTAAAATCAACTTCTCTTAATGGCAAAGGAAAGGTGTTTGAAAACTTGACCTTTAATAACAGGAAGGGACAACAGGAAGCAAAAACATATTCTACAGTTTTCATTTAGGTTTGTTCTATAAAGCTTAGGCTTTAGAAACAAATCTAACCATTTCTGGGGATCTTAACTACGTGGAATCAGACTGAAAGACTGCTCTTGGTTTCAGTGAGGTTCTTTTCCTGGTTCTGTCAGTAGGCTGCTGTATAAGCTTGGATTATTCCCTCCTCACTGTGCTCTGCCTTCTCTTTGCTCTCTTCCTTCCTGGTCATTGTTTGGGTCATTAATCCTGACCCTTTGAAGCTCTAAACATGTACCTTGGCATATTGTAGGTAGTCCACTAAAACGATGGGACTACTCACAGAGAACACTTACACATATAGTGTAAATATATACAGTTAATTAATTTAGGTATGCATATAAATATTTCCACTGCCAGCTCCAATTCTGGTAGTTATCTACAGAAATTGATCTTATGGGGCACAGTACCATGTCACAGTGCAGCTCCAAGTTTAGGTCTCCTTTATTGGTGTGAAGTCGCACATATCCCTTCTTCTTCACATATTGGTATCTCACCACATCCTCTTCAATAGCAGCTACATCAAAGACAGAAGACAGTAATTAGCTCTCTGTAAGCTTGCTCATTGATCTTTAGAAATCATCAGTAAATGATTCACAGAACCTACTGTCTGACCTCTTCTCCTGTGGTACTAGGTCTTGAGGGATCCTAGTCTGCAATTAATCTATGATAACCTTGCATTACTCTCTGTGCAAAACACTTTCCATTATAGTAAACCACCAACTCTTTGAGAACCAACCAAATAATGTATATTTTAAATCCCAGAAGCATTCAGTGCTACAAACTATAATTTTCAAGCAATGTCTACCAACCACAAATGTTACTTTGAACCCAAATGGCCTCTTGTCAATCCTGCAAGCCAAGCAGGTCGTCATCAGCCAACCACAAGCTGCTGACATACAGAGACCTACCCAGTTCTGAAAACAACTCAAGCTGTTACTGGAGACATCACTGGTAAGTCAAACCAATGGATCAATCTATGATGTTTCCATTCCCATTTTGTCAAAATGTCCAGTTAGTCAGATATTTTCTGTACTTAGCACCTTCAAATCACTGTAACTTAAAGGAACTGAATTTGGTAAACAGTTTTAGCAATGTGTTCAATATTTGCCTAAGTATGTGCAATCTAAATTTTAGTGCCTAACTTCCTCAACTGGAAATACTAATGACTCATCTATTTAATCAATATCCAAACTAAATAAATCTTATACATTTGTGTTCAGGCTGGAGAACAAAAGGAAAACTTTACTGTATTAAAATGTATTTTCATGTGAAAAGCAGTAAACTAAAAGCAGTAAAAGTTACCATTACAAAATTTGCTGATGTTCTAACTAATACTGGGGTAGGACAAAAAGGTGGGCAAGGTTTTGTACAGGATCTGAGGAGAGATTATATTTCATTCCTAACTAAGAGAAGGGGATATGTCAATTTGTCATCCCTGGGCATAGAAAATGTTGCATTAATTTTCATTCAAAAGAAGTAACAGGCACTCAAAGCCAAAGCTTGATCATAATTGCTTCAGTATTTTCAGAACAACCTCACTGGAAAGTAAGGATATATCTGGTTAGGGAATACATTTCCATGGCATCAGCACTGGCCAATTATCAGTGCATTCCTTCAGCCCTCATAAATATATATGTGCTGAGGAGCACACTTTGAAACTTAGCAATAAACATAAACAGTTTGTAGATAGGAAGTTCTGGTACCTGCTTCGTGGGTAGTTTCAGGCACCATTGCAGTGGAGGTGAAGGAAGCACTTACAGCTCCAGTGGAATAGTGAGCCTGTTTGCAGAGGACAAAGCAAGAGCAAAAGACATTAGATCTTAGCATTTATCTACCAAAGATACTATATAAGCATTAGAAACACACAAATGCCATCCTTCTGAAGGCAGACTTTCAGCTCTAGCTCCTACTGAAAGAAACAAATACCCAGTGCAGTGATAATTCTCCATCTGTTGCCCACATTTGCTCTGATGGAACTGTAGTTAAGGCTGCTCATGTGCTGAGCCAAAGGGGCTTAATGCTCCCACTACAATTTAATACATCACTATGCAGAGATTCTATTATCAGAATTGATATGTATGTTCAGGAGTGGAGATAGGCAAGGAGTACTTCTGCCAAGACATCTGTAGAAGTCTCCAGTGCTGCTGAGTGGAAGGAAAATGCAGTGAAGCACAGACATAGTGCAGGGGAGAGCAAACCAGCCCCCTCCCACAGCTGGCCCTGCTGCATGCAGAGGCACCATCCCATGATTCTCAAGGTCTAGTTTGAGCTCTGTAATTCTGCAGAAGGGAAAAGTTAACATCACACGTGGATTTTGTAGTAAATTACAAAGATCTAATAAACCCAGAGGCACGTTCAGCAGCTCCAGGGAAACGCCTGTCAAGAGTCCAGCCCAGGGCAATGCTCACTCCCTAAGGTTTCACTGCATCCTAAGCAAGTTTACAGCTGTGCCCACCCACGTCATAAGCTGACAATCTGACTCCCCAACACTGCAGAGTCCATCCTTACCTCTGCCCTCTTTTTTCTTCTCCTTACTTTTTGTTTGTTTTAACACTACAATGTCCCAGAAAAGGGGGCATTTGTGATCCTACTCCTTGGTCACATACACTCCCTAATCTGACCCTAAGCCCCCTCATTAAAAGCTGTGTGCTGCACTGCTGTTAGTTTCCATGTAAGTGTAATCAAAGCAAGTAGGCACACACATCCCAGAATTATTAAAGGGCAGAAGAATATTCTCGTTTGCCCATTTCCAACAGCCTTTGATGTAGGAAATCTAGATGCAGATGATTTGTTTCTCTTGACAACCTTGACATGCACGTGGAAGAATATCCTTTAAAATATTCCACTGAACCCTGCATTCCAGTGGAAAAAGAAAATGGAGGAGCAGCTGTGGATGATTTATGTATTTGTCCACACCAGAAATGATTCACCTGCACTACCCTTAAGGTGTGCTCTCCCTGCCAATAAATGAAGGAAGCAATGATAAACAAACTCAGAGTGAGAGATTACAACCTGGGAAAAAGGTTCTGCCAACACACACAAAAACCACATCACAGGGATTCTTCCTTTTTATTGTGATTCAGTTCTCAAATGTTTAGGTTCATTTGCAATGATTTAAGAAATAGAAACTCACTGACACATACTATGCATGTCTAAGGAATCCTGATATGATTCTCATTTTTTCATCTATGACAAATTTCTGTGTGAGAGGAAACAGAAGGAGCAGTGTTTGTTTATACTGCAATACGGCCTCTAAGAAGAAAAACAACTATTACCATTCTTGAAGAAGTCAATCAGTACCAAACTACAAATTAAGTCAACTTACTGCATTCAGCTTATCCACTTTCTTCTTTTCAGGAGCCTTCATAGTAGCTGCTAAAATATCATCACCTTTGAATTCCTTATAAAGCTCCAGTAAAGTCTCTCGGGTCTCTGTATTTGTGTTTTTCAAATAGTAAGATGGATCTAATTTTGCTTTTTCTTCATCTAGGTAAGACAAAGTTAAATCACTCGGAATTAAAAAAAAATTGTATTTTGTTCTCCTTCACTTTATTACATAACTAATTATATAAAAACTTTCCAGACATTAATCCTATGGTTTTTTTTAATAAAAAGGTCTAGCAACTATATATGTTCCTCCAGACACAGTGACAAATAGCAATGTATAACACTAATGACAGTGTAACACAAAATATAGCACAATAAATGCCAATATGATGTACAAGAAAAAAAAAATCAAGCCACTATCATGAAAGTTTATTTGAAACCACTAAAAATTATCTAAGTCCATTCAAGTCTTGTAAAATTTTTATAGAACAATAAAGACAAAATACAGCTGGGTACAATATAAACTTCTGTCCTTCATCTCCTCACTGAATGGCCAGGCCTGTGATACAAAAATCCCAGGATCAGATATTTATTGTGACAGTAGTGGAGGGGGTTGCTGGACTGGACTGTGGTATTTGATTTAATTAATGTTTTAATTTAATATTTAAGTTTTACAAGTTCCCTTGTTCTCTGTCTTGGTATGTTTATTATTTGCTGGATATTAGATAATCCAGATCTGAGATAATCCTCACTTATTCTGATGGGGTAAATAGAAAGAGATGCTTACTTGCACAGCAGTAGATTTAAAAAACCCAAAAACCAGATATAAGCATAATAAGCTAACCACTGAGAGATATCCTTCCAGAAAACAGAGTCAATTTCACAACATCATCTTCAGATTTTGCATGTTTGGGTTGGTATTTTCTCAGCCTACCTTCAATTCATCCTTACCTGGATCAATTACTTTTATGTTGTTCTTAACGTGAAAGAAGTTTGAGACATTGAACTTATCCAGGTTTGTTGGATCCTGAAAATAACAATAATATAAAAAAACTAATATCAGAGATCTTGGTAGGCACATATTCCAAGCAACAGACTAGACTGAAGGGCAGACACCATAATAAACAAACAGGGAGAGACAGAATAACTTCCATACTCCCCAAACCACAGAAAGATGAAAAAAATATAAAGCAATCAACCCCAACCAGCATCAGCAATGAGTCTGTTCACAGCAGACTCCTGAGGGATCTGGAATTCAGTTCCAAACATAATAGTACACATATATCACCTACAGAAGTTACTACCAGAACTCAGCTGAGTCTCCCCTGTCCTAGAGAAGCAAGAACAATGCAATCCCCTGGTTCTTTTCTTTGTTCTGAGCTTCGGTCTAAGATCTATGCAAAAGCACATCAGCTATCTCCTGCTATTTATAATCCTAGGCCTGATTTGCACATGCTCTGTGAACTTTTGCAATGCATTTCAAAACACAAATAAAACCTCAGAGCAAGTCTCTGCAGTAAGAACTGTTTTGACAGTTGTTTTTTCTACAAGTGGTTACAGAACTATGTTTAAAAATGATGGAAAAAAAGAAAAAAGCTATTATGAAAATTCAATTTAGTGACTGGAGGAAACCAGGAAAAACACACAGTCCATTAACTGTGATTCTTTATGTTATCTCTAGGCAACTTTCTGCAGAACTCTGACCTTTCGTTAGAGACAGTGAGACAAGGAATGCCTGCTGGTGATCTAGGTTACTTTATACTATTATTAAACAGTCTTTAATCCTCTCCTTACAATGACTTCAAGGTTTTCTCCTCAAGCTCCTCTGCAGCACAGAAAGGTCAAAACATCAGCCCAGGACACCCAGTCACTAATGGAAAGTCCATCTTAAAGAAAACAATTCAAAGTTTAAAATATCAAACTAACAAAATAATATGCAATAGTTTCTAATTCAGGATAAAAATAATGCAGCATATTATGCAAAAAAACTATGACCTAATGTATAGTATTAAATATGTTATCCTAAAAAATTTAACAAAGCTTCTCACACCACCATGGTTGATAAAAAGTTTGACAATTTCACCTCTGCCAGAAGTAATGCTTAACACAAGCAGAGTTGCTAGCTCCATAATTTATAAAATTATCTAATTATGCCTTTCATTCATCCCTGAAATGGTATGCTTCCACCAGAGAGTGCATTTTTAGTTTTATTGCTGGTACTAAAACCAAAACACATTTATGAAATCAAGCTGAGTGATTCTGCACCTTAATGTGATCTCCTGGCTTTCTGCTGTCCCCTTTCCTAATCACCAAACAACAATTTTCTATTGTTTCTTGTCCCACTATACCCCTCCAATAGATCTTCATTGAGACAAAAAAACTGCCTCAAAAAATTTCATCTTTAAGATTTTGCTTTAGAAACAGACAATCTTTAAATAAAACTACTAAAAAATAGGAAATTTGAATCTATTTTTTAGCCATTTTTCTTTCCTCTGACACCAGCACTCAGGTGTATTTATTATTTATTACCTTACATACATATTTATACATGTGAATAGAGCTGATTTCGAGCCTTGCTTTCTGACAGTCAACAAGATGCATGGAGAAAGTCTGGAGAAAGAACTCTGTGTGTTTTCACAAGATGTCTTCACTCCCAAATACTCTGCAGCAATCATGAGCTGCAGCTTTCCAAGACAGCAATCACTGCTCTGCACATAAATGTCCTACCTCAAAAGGTGAAGGAAGGAAGGAAGAACTGCTTACCCTTTCAGGAAAGGGAAAGAATATCTGTGTATTAATATTAATAGAGATAAATGGATTTATAGCAATCCACATCTGCAGTTCATGGCAAAGCTGAAGGGCCAGAGTGACTCCTGAAACCAATTCTTCATGGACAGGAGGGAAGGCAGCAGTAAAAATGAAAAAGAAAACACCTTCATGATGTTCCTCTAAATAAGGCTTCTTCATTTATTGATTTATTGATTGTTTAAAAATAAATAAAGGACATCACAACTGCCAGTGCCTTAAAAAACCCAGGGGCTTGTGCTCACGGTACCACAAATCAAATTCATTCACACTGTTCAACAGCCACAATTCACTCAAACATCCATGTGGCTTAACCAGCCTAATCAAAGGCATTGAGTAACTCCAAAATGTTTACAGCCTCCTTCCTTGCAGGGGATTTCTCAGGGCTCCCCAAATCACCACCAGCCCCTGCTTTGGGGCAATGCATCTATTATTGTATGAAGGACAGCAGAGGCACAGGGCAGCTCCTTCTCCTTGCAGACCAGCTGTCCATCTGCCCTCTGGGAGATCTGAACTCCAAAGCCCAGAACTGTGACCCAGGTCCCCTGTGCAAGTCCTTCCATCACATCCATGTGGAACATCTGTTCCAATGGAAACCTTGACAAAGGTTTGGTTTACAGTGCTGTCCCTTGTATTGCTGATTCTGCAAAGCAAGAGCCTTACTACAAATCAAGAAGGGAGACAACCCACACTCCTACCCCAAAAAAGATTTCCCTCTGTCAGTGGAATAGCCCCTCAAAAAAGGCTCCTCAAATTGAAATTTGAGTATCATCTTGTACAGGACACCTAGGATCTGTTTATTCCTCCCTCTAAAATTAGCATCTCAATATACTCAGAGAAGTTCGATTAGAATCCGTTTGATTGGAGTTAGTGTGAATCAGAATTAGCATTCTGTGAAGTACTGCAGTGAATACCAAGTCAAACACAAGATCCCAGTTGCTTCTACCTGCCCCCAAGAGCAGAAACACTTCTGAGCAGCCCAGTCTGTGCTGCAGGAGACACAAACCATTTCCTTACTGGTGGTACCAAGTCCTACAACACGAGATACGCATTTTTTAAAGGTAAGACTATGAAAATTTTGTAAGTTTGCACAGTCTTTAGACATATACTTCAGGAAGAAAACTGTCTAAACACTAATAATTAGCCTGCCAAGCTCCTCTCATTGCACCCATGACAGTTACTGGGCACAGAATTAGAGCAGTCTGAACAAGATGCCACAGGGACGGGCAGACAGACACACTCACATTGTCAAAACCTCAAGCTTTAATGAATTAATTGCCTCTCCTGGTCAGAGAAAGGCTGGACTCATGGGGATGTTCCCAGCCCTGTTAAGATTAAGGCTTAGAGCCCAAAGACCTAAAGAAATAAGTCCTGTGTAAGTGCACAGAAACCAGAAAGGAAGATGAACCATGGCCTACTTTTGTTTATCTTAGCATGTTTAAAAATATGTATTCAAAACACCATGGCTGGCAGTCTCAGGGTTTTTCTTATTAAGGTTACGAACCATAAACTTTAGTTTAGCAAATTACTAGCACAGATATAGACTTCAAAAGGTTGCTAACTATCATCACCATTAAAAATCTCATATTTAATGTTTTCCTGAAAGTTGAGCTCTGAAAACAGCTAATCTCAAGTTTTATTCCACTTGGATTTTTTCCAGTCATTTTCTGGTTTTACCTACTCAGAGAAACAGCTTGAACTCCATTAATCTTATGCACCACATACAAGCCCCCAAAAAGCAGGTTAAAACCAGCAGGTTTAGACTGTGTGATTTCTTTGAGTCTTGATTTCTCTCTTACCATTTGGTTGGCCATGCTGCATCCCTAATTATCCTCAGGACTGCCACCCTCACTGTCACTGTCCTGCTTCTTCACCTGCTACTCTGCACGTCCATTGGTGCAGGATTCTCCCTCACAGAGACCTCACCCACAACCGTGAGGAAATCTGCTCTGACCTTCTGTCACACAAAGAGAAATGAGGAATAGCTGAGGAGTGAAATATCAATTAACAGTGTGCAGCTCAGCTACCTCCAGCTCTGCTCATTAGCTGTGCTTCCTGCCACAAATGTCAGTGGTGTTTAACAGCTTGTCTTGTCCACAGTTGATTAGGTTATATAGAAACAATAAAACTGACATAAAGAAGCACATAACAGTATGAGGCTCTTTTCCCTTTAACAGCAGCAAACCTGTTAGCCTTTAGCCAGACTTGGTGTTATCTTCTCTTCCCCCCTCCATTTCTGAAGTGCAAAGAAGATGCATTTGTTAGCCTGCATCTACCAGGGAAGGTAGACCATCTCTGCAGGCTGCCACCAGAGCACTGTGCCTGCTACCCCTGGCACAGCAGGGCAGGGGCTTTACTGCAATTCCTCAGGCAAGGAGGAACCCCCACAAGTGCCTCTGCCTCACCTGCAGCACTGCCACTGAGCACAGCCACATTTCTCATTAAATCCCCTGCCAGCACACAGCTTTGAAGAATTTCCAGAGCAGGAATCACTTCTGCTGTATCCTCACAAACTTAAGTTTGTCTCTTGTTTGTGAACAGAGCCACAGTGGAGGATGACAAATTGACAGGGTGCTAAAGGGGAAACTGTTCTTCACTCCTCTGAACACTTCCTATCAAATGGGATGTGAAAGCTGGGTATTTCAACATTCTTACTTTGCCCTCCTCAGGACTTTACACTTGTTGGGATGGGAAGTTCACCACTGTGACCAGCAAAGCACTACCTGACCCTGTTCCTCTCTCCACCCTGAGCTGGGGCAGACACTTCAGCCTGCCTGGTCATATATGGGGGATTCAGATGACAGGTATTTATGTGCTTGTCATTAAGTTCCACATCATTACACAAAGAATAATCTGCATAATATAGAATTGAAACACACATGGAATTTACATTCACACTAATTAATAATAATTTCTACTAGATTTTGCCATAAAGATTTGACAGTAGACATTGAAATTTAGTAGTCAATCCCTCACAAATTGGAAGATAATCTCAAATTAGGTTGAACATTTAGACTAAATACTAGCTGAAAACCTGTAAAACATAGGACTGGAAGCATTATCTAGATCTGAATTGAGGTCTAATGCACTATTATTCCAAAAGCTGTGCTTAATCCTACCTTGAAATCAATTGCAAAGTGAAAAGATGAACAGCAATGTACCAGAATGGCAAGCAGAAGTGGGAGGTAAGGACACTGCAAACAAGTGTTAACAATATCAGCTTTTCCATTACAGACACCCTGTCCCCACAGATCTCCAAGCTCTTTACATCCCGCCTTACTCATTAAGGGTAACTAATTAATCTCACAGTACTTGAGTTGTCTGGCAGCTGGGAACACATTCATGACATTTTCAAGGGATGCTGAGTTAGGCTGAGCTGATCATCATCAAGGTAAAGAATATAAGTGGGTTTAAAGTTATGAGAAATATAGACAACATACAACAGCAAATTCCATTTAAAAGAGACATGAAGCAGTACAGCTGGGAGAAAAAATATCTGAAATAATGAGAAGGAGAGAGAAACTTGGAAAAATGTAAGACCTGCACTGCAGAAGATGCAAAGCTTGACTTGAGTTTGTAGCAAGATCACAAAGACAATTTAAATTTAAGTGTAAAGAGCTACAATCTAAAAACCCAGTCATACTAGGAGTGCTGTATCTAGGAAGGGTATCATATGGATTAATGTCATGTGCATTTCTGTCATCATCAGCAAAATCCTAAACTAGAATCCATGACTTCTTCTGCCTGAATAACTCCATTCCAGTACTGCTAATGTATCTTGCACACCAGGATATGGTATTACTCTTTACCTCCTGCCCTGACTGGCTGGATACTATGGCCATATGCTGATGAAAAACTGCCATGCTCCACTCCAGGACATTTGCATTTCAACGGGGGAAAATGTAATTTCTGTAGATGGACTATGTGTAGGAAGCACTGCAGATTCCTTTACAAAGAGAAGCACATCAAAGACCTATAACAGTATTATTAACAACTAAAGTTGTGATTCTTCCTTTTTAGTTTAGAATAAAAAAAACCAAACTTGTTCTTTTTAACAAGTAAATAGCACATAAATAACTGCTACTAAATTCAAAGCAAACAGATGAAATGGTGTTTAGCAGAAAAGGTAACAGGGCAGATTATGACTTGTGTTTCAATAATGTTTAGCACCAAGAACAGGAAAAGCATATTATGCAATTCTGCCTCCTCTGAAAAGAGCAAATCTTTCTTGTTTTGTTTTTATTACATATATTAGGAGAGGGAAGCCAAGTTTGAGGTCAATTGCTATTCTGGTAAAATCCAAGCAGATATAGGACTGTCCTTTTTGTATCAATAAGGGAAAACGTGATCATACAAATAATCTGTAAACATACATCATTCATATTTTCCACTTATCACATTGTATTTCACTGTCAAACACAGGTACCCCATCTGTTTCCTAGGACATTCAGAGTCAGCCTCTGGAAATGCTATTTTCTATTTGCTAAACACAGCTATTACAGACAGTCCTATTCAGCTGTTATTTGCCAAGCAAAGAATGTTTTTTATAGCAACTTCCTTCATATCTACTTTTTTGCCAAACAGCAGGGTCAGTGATACCAACTCAGTCTCAATTCCAGCTCTCTTGGACACCACAACACTCAATTTACATGGCAGAATGAGAAAACAACAACGTGATAAATTTCAACACAGAACTGAAAGGTTTTTAAGAGAAGGAGGAACTGGGGTAGAGCTCTGAAACACAACAGATTGCAGTCATGAACTCTGGCTAAGAAACAGAGCCACAGGTGGTGGAGCTTGGCAGTGTGAAGCCTGAAGCCACCATGCTGCCTGCAGTGTTGTCAACAAGAGAGCTCCTAGAGGAGACACTGGTCTGTCTTTCAATAATTTATATGAAGAAAACACTGTGAGAAAATAACAACACATTTCTCTACCACATCTACTTAAGCAATTCTAATACCCAGGCTAGTCATGCCACTTCAGGTTGAATCCTGGCCTCAACAAAGCAAGGCAGGGTAGGGCAGAATTTGAATAGGAGAAATCAAGTTCTCTGTGCAAGTCTGCAGTGGGTGTTGTGCAGTGCAGTAAATGGCTCTTACTTCTCCTTTAGCCTGAAGCCATTTTAGACTGTTAAAAATAATTCTGAAAAAAAATTTAAAAACTGGTCTGGTAAAAGGTCAGAATTTATCTGGTCAACAGCATTCAGATGATCAAATCTCTTGCAGTCCAATCCTAAGATGGGGGTGTCTTTGTTATTTCTGAGTTTATTTAAGAAGAGTGTAGCACAGGACTGTACACTGCAGAAGTTAACACCAATCCACAATTAACTGTTTATTAAGAGGATCAAATCTACTCACACATTATGAACACCACCCTAAATGAAGGTGGGAGAGGTGCAGGCAATGTGTAATTGTGACCTTGGACTGCACAATTACCAGAATCTACTTAGTTTCATATTAGACATATTCCTCCAAGCAAGACAGAATCCCAACATGTGAAGAATGAAGATGAAAAACATTGATAAAAACTCACATAGAGAACAACTAAATTTTTAGATGTTGCACACTGAGATTTAGAGGACTAGAGCAGCTGTGAAAAATCAAAGCTAGGCAAGTAACAGGAACACACTCTTTATATATACATTCAATTCCAACCCTACAAAACATACCAAAATATTTTTTCACTGACTGCACATTTCAATTGTTTGTTCAAAATAACTTGGTTTTCCATACGGGTACACAGACACATTTTTAGACACTTGTCTTTTTTTACTTTTCCAAACCCATTAGCAACCATGCAGTTACACAGAAATAACATTCTGCTGGGAGCTCTCAAACAGAAAAAATGCTGTATTTTTTGCATCCATTGGAATAAAAACATTTTACTTTGTTGCATTAGCTTGAACACCAACAAGCCCAAAGGAACAGAAGAAAAATATTTAAAAACATGCTGTTAAGCATTGGGGAGTAGAGAAGAAGGCTTACACTTTATTTAAATTTAGACATAAATGAAAAATATTTTTCTATTTGAATTAGACAGTATTGGTCTTGGCTAGTGGCAATTAAGTGTTCATGAGATGCAAACTAACTCATGATTTCAATAATAATGATCCAGGAATCTTTTTTCCCCTGTTTTGAAATCATGCAAGCTTAAAAATACCTACTTTTAAACAAAAGTTTTAGATCTTTTGAGACTAAACTTCATCTGTAAACAACTATCTTTTACACTGTAAAATTCACAATATTCTTGTAGGTTTTAATTTTCTTAAAACCAGCAAAGAACCAACATTGGTATCTATTAAGAAGCAAAACATTCCAAACAAGCAAGCACAGAAAGTCCTCTGGTTTGCTGCCTTACCCTACATTTAGAGGAACATTTCATGGAAAACACTTTTCTGAGCCTTTGACTCCTTTATACATCTTTGGAAGAGTAAGATGGACAATCCACTTCAGTCTTAATGTAACACGCCAAGTTCCTAAAAGTTCAAATACTTTACATTCTAAACATTGTTTCTTTTGATACCACAGACCATGTTACTAACTCAGCCAAACTGTGTCACATGGAATCTTTGTGGCTCATCTGAATAACAAAGAAAATACAGTGAAGTTTCACTATTCAGTTACTCTAGTTTCCTGCTAGTGTACACAGCAGCATCTCACCCTCTGCAAAATAAAACCCTGCATGGTATAAAGTGTAACAGAGAGAAGAGTTCACCTGCAGTGTGACGATGTCCTGCCGAGTGAAGGGCTCATCTGTCAGGAGATCCTTGTAGCTCTTTGGTTTTATGTTCAGCTGCTCAACTGCCTAACAGCCAGGCAAAACACACAAATAGCAAAAATCAGACTCTTGTGCGTAAATATTACAAGTAAATGTGTGGTATCAATAAAATCTTAAAGTAACAAATCATAAAGAAAATAATTTCACCCTCATTCTCAACTGGCAGCTGCAATATTTTCGTTGTGAGCTTTAACATGTGAGAAGCTTTTGCCTCTCATCCCGACAAAACTTGAGAGTTTTGTGTGGTTTGCTGGGTTGTTTTTTTAAGAGGAACCTTGCAGTCTCCATTCCATAGTTATGTCTATCATTCAAACCAAATCAATCATAAAAGTACTGCCAAAATTAAAAGAAAGAATTCTTGCTTTTAGTTTTCTAAGCTCTTACCTGCAAAAGACCCCTGAATCTGTCTTATTTACCCAAATGTCCTTTGAGCTCCTCAAATGGAAGTGATAGTGTTGTCTTAGGACCTCCAGAAGTCCATTAATTAATTCCATGCTTATAATAAACCAGTAGCTGCTATTACTTCATGTGGTACCCCATGGGGCACAAAGTCTCTTGGCACAGCCCGTTCAGGAAATCCAGTGTTGTAGATTGCAGCAACCAGAGCAAGAGTTCTGCACTACAGACCAGGGTTTAACAAAGACCACTCTTAAACTCATCCTGGCCTGTTAACCCCAGCAGCCAAAGCATCCTACTTGCAAAGAACAAAAAATACTTTTTATTTTAACCTGATCTTGACTGCTCTCACAGGTGAGGACAGCTCTACTACATCAGAGCCAGTTTTCAAAACCATGATGAATACAGCCTTTTCCTTGATTGCACTGGTTTCAGCCTGTTCCTCCCTCAGTATCTGAATGCCCCATCAAAACTCAAAAAGCAGATGTTCCAGTGTTCAGACTTTTCACAATGCTGGATATAAATTCATTAATTGAAGGATTTATTTGCTACTGAAAAGAAATAAACCTTGCTTTTACAGTAAGGACTATGCAAAGAAGTCACGATCAACATTCCACTTGGGTTTACATAAATGTTCACAAAACATGAAAAAAAATGCAGTTTAAGTGTCCATTAAGGCATTCTTTCCCCTGTTCCTCCAGCTCCAGCTAAAATGCTCTTTTTTATTCACTGGTATGAATAGAAATGAGGCAATTTGTGTTTTTGTGATGATGCTGTATCAGAAAGACAACAGAAAATTTGTCTATTAATTCAAATGAGAAGCATGTAAAATCTATTCATTTTGAAACACAAGATTCAGTACATGCAGATTAACTTAAGAAAAGGTTTTAGAAATATTATTTAATTCATATTCTAAGGTTGTTCCTATTTTGAAGGCTAAAGTTGGACAACAATTTGTGAAGTCAGTCCATCTCCCATCCTTTAATTTCCCTGGCTGTAAAAGAAGAATAAAATTTACCTGTCTTTCTAAAGCATTTTGTGATTTTGACTGAAATGCATCAAGTATAAAACATTAATAATGAAACACAACAAAGAACCTACCTCATAGGCAAACACATTTCCAGTAGTCTTGATGGCCACAATATGGGAGTTATTCGTAAATACAGTAAACAGCACTGGACAGTGGTATTTGCCTGATAGAGAGAACAAAGTTTAAATTTCACATGAAGACCTGTAACTATTTTGAAATAGCTAATTTCTCTGATCTCTGTGATTGATATTTACATTAATTTTTAATATAAAGTGTAACTTCAGTGTGTATTTAATGGCGTTTTAGTAACATTTTGATTCCCCAGTGACAAAGTGCTAGAAAAAGTAACAGTTAAGAGAGCTATAAAACAAGCAAGGAAATGCAGTTTTGAAATCTTGCCTTCAATTCCCTAACACAGAACTTTGTCCAACTTGCCTGATATTTATGAAATACCACAATGCAATTGTTACTGTTGTAATCAAAGATTTATTGATAATATGAGCCTGTACCTTGTACCATGTCCAGTGCTCTGTATCACTCTTGTTCCCAGGAATAAATGTTTAGCTCATAGCCAACAGAAAAGTTCACAACAGCTGTTGTGCTTTAAGCAGAGGGGAGCATTTTGTATTCAAATGTGGCAAGCAGAATGCCATTAAATCTGAACACGTTACTCAATAAGGAACCCAGCCTCTGCTCTAATCAAGCTGTGAATTTTCCCAGGAGGGTCAGCATAAATATTAAGCAAGTCAACAGCAAGCAAACTGATGGGAGGCAATGCAAGAGGAAAAAGAAAAATGTCTGGATAATCTCAGCAGAAAGCAATTAGAAGGTGGTTATTAATACTTGATCAGTGCGCTAGAACTGGGGGTTTGGGTGAGATTTTTAAAATAAGTTGGGCCTATTTGGTTCTTTTTTTCCTAATTACCATTTGAAAATCTAAACCAGGAGGGAGGCCAGAACAGGCTGCTCACAGCACCTGCAGGGACAGGAGAGGCAAGCACCTGCAGAGACTGACTGCTCACTGTGCCACCAGAGGCAGCTCTGCCCTGATGGCCTAAGCTTCAGCTTTCATGTTTTTCAGACTCTGTGCTGCCTAGCTCTGTAGCTCTGAGCCTCATGTTAAGTGTTAACCAGCTCTGTTCACAGGGTAGGTAGACAAAAGAATCCTCTTCCAGCTTGGGACCAAGGACAACAGTTACAAGCTTCAGGCCCAAAACAGCATAAACAACAGAGGGCTGTGGGGAGACAGCAAGGAGGATGGAACTTCATAAGCTGAAACTGTAATTGGACAATTAACCCCAATATGCAAATGCACCAAAACTTATAAAAGTGTGAAACCTTGCGACCAGCCATCCATTTTGTGACCATTTTGGGTCCACCCTGGGTGTAGCCCTGGCCAGGCTCTTGCCCTGCCCAAGGTGTATCCTTTAAGGCCTTTTAATAAATACCTACGTTATTCTCTTAACTCTGCCTAGTCTCTGTTCCAGGTCAGCCCTCTCAAGGCATCAGCCCCACCTGCACAAGTCAAAGCTGAGGACACTTTTGTTAAGGCCACCAGGGCTGAAGGAAAGCCATTGCCACAAGGGACTGAAACTCAGGTAGTTTAGAAAGGGATTTTTTTAAGTGGCATCAGGGTATGGCCCAACTCATGGATACAGAAACACACTGGTAAAATGTGAGGCCTTGTTCCAGCTTCATAAAAAAGAACAAGTCATCACATTCTCAGTCTTAGGAAAAGCAAAACTGCTGAGGGCACACACATGTTGATCTGGATAGAAGGGAATCAACTCATAAGTGATCACTAATTGTGAGAAACTGCAATGCCCAAAGACCTTTTATATCGTATTTCTGTGTGAACAGAGGAGATCCTACATATGGAGCAACCATTCCACGTTATGATTTAGAGAAAAGTCCAGTGACAGACAGAAATGCAACATTTCATTTTTATCTTTTGCTGCATTTTCCCTTGATTGGTGAATGACACAGAATGCACCTCTTTGAGGAAAAGGCTTCTGAGACTCTCTGGCTGTTGTCATTCCACCCCAGCATTATGAGCTGGGCTTCTTTAGGGAAAGCACAATCTCATGGTATCTTCCAAAAGCCTTGGCCACACTGACTATTGATCAATTTTTAACACCCTGCTCTTGAGACAGATGGAACAAAAGGCACAGAAGAAATCCATCAGCTACAGAAAAGAGCTTGTAATCCATAGATTTTGGTAAGATAAGGAGAGACACTCCAGAATTTTATTCCCACCTAATCTTAGCCATTGTCATTTCAAAGAAATCATTATCTGCTTTGTAGAAGATAAATTCATCTCCACTCTTCTCTTTTGTCCCCATCATGCTCTCTTAGGAGGCTGATTTTATATCTTGCAGAAATAAAACTCACGGCAGCTGTCTTGTGTGCTTCTACTCATAAAATCCCACGTGTTTATTTAAGTCTAGTCCCTTTTATAAACAAAAAGCTGTTCAAAACCAAGTGAACAGCAAATATTGCCACAGGCAAGTTGGAAATAAGATAACATTACAGAAATTTCACTTTTTCTGATTCTTTCCTTAAAGTAAACAGTACCTTAATGCAGTAGCAGCTACAATAAAGTGAAATTGCTGAATAATTTACAGCTCCCCAGTGTAAAGAAAAACAGAAATGGAACTTTGAAGGTAAACATATCACTCACAAGAAGCAATTACTCTACTCAAAAAATAAAAAGCATGATAGAGATCACAAACTACTTAAATTCACCATGAGTAAGACAAACCAGAATTTATTAAAGCACTCATTAAGGAAAAAAAACCCCAACAAAACACCACCACCATGGAAAATGACTACACTTACCTTCACTGTTTTTAGCAAAATTCAGCTTTATAAGTGATTTGGCATCTAGTTTCTAAAGAAAATAAACCATTAAAGAGATTAATCACAACAGAACGTAACCATGGAAATAAAAGGAAACTGTAACATCACTGTTAAGATTTTAATAGTACATAATTTATTAATAATATATTGCAAGTTGTCTGAATCATCAGAACCTTGGGAATTCAAGTCACAGCCCACAAAAACAAGGCTCAGGGAGCCTGAGAACCAGGATAGGTTTGTTTACAGGGCTCTGTTTGACACAGTGCAGTGCTAGCCATGGGGAATCGGCTCGAGGAGTTGCACAACTCTCAGCACAGACTGAAAGGGGAGTTTGCATGAAAAGCTAAGAGGCAAAGATCATTGCTGCTGATCAGAAAGGGCAATTCAGCAGGGACCTCTGATGAAAGTCATAAAGGGAGCAAACCATTTTGGCAATCAAGTTTGATGTCTTTTCTGAAATAACTGTAATTTTCCTTTTACTCAGGAAATGTGCAGCAGAGCTCACATGACAGCCAGCAATAATAAAGAGAAACAGAGGCACAGGTTCTCTGGAGAGGCACTTGGGGTCACGAAGGGAGTCTCAGGAGGGATTTTCAGCCACTTAATCCCCAGGTAACAATTCCACTGAACAGGGAACTGAGGTGACAGCCAAGGGTGGGATAATGTTCTCCAGCTCTAGAGAGGACACTGCAAACTAAGCCACTCCTGCTCTCCCAGGCTTCATCAGAAGCATGTCTATGGCATTTTTCTGCTGCCCTCTCTCTGGAAGGGTTTCTGACATGGGAAGAGCAGAGCTGTTGGGCTGGCAAACATTTCTGGACAATCAAGCTGCTCCTGTCCTGCAGCCTTCCCTAAGACATGGAAGCTGCAAACACACCCAAAATAACAGTAAGCCTTCAGTAACATGCCAGCCCCCCAGTCATTCCATGGGGTCATATGTGATTTGGGTACATCACTGTCCAAGACAGGGCACCTCACAACCTGGGTGACCTCACCAGCACAGCCCACCAGGATGGTCAGGTAGGGCTTTACTGTGGCACCCGGCTGGAGAAGAAAGTCCATCCCAACAAGCTGCAAGGCTGAGACAGGATCTGAGACTTCTGAACAACAAAGTCTTTGGTTGTATCAGCTGTCAGAGACAGTTTCACTGCCAAATGGATCCTTAAAAGCACACACAGCACAGGCCTTTTAAAAGAAACAATCGGTTCTCCTCTCAAAACATGCACCTGAAGAGATTAGGGAGGTTTTTATAACCCAGACAGCTCTTTATAAACAGCTATGAGTGGAGATCTGCCAGCCCCAACACTGCTACTTCGATCATTATGGCAAAGAGCAGTAAAGAAAAGTGTGAAACTAAGTTAGTGGACTTTCTGTGCCTAATCAAAATTCATATTCTTGGTTTACAGAGTACATGTTATGACAGCTGGACTCATTCGTTTATAGGAAGGCACTTCTCAAATTGCTCTCAACCAACTGGCAGGCTCATTTGCTGCCAGAAAGGTAACCATCTCTCTAATTTATTAGCAGGAAGAGCAATGAGAGCTAGTAGGAACAAGATGGGAAGGGAAAAAGAGGCCAGGTTCAGTTGTATTTAGTTATGTGATAGAAGACCAGTACTGCTGCTTTTCCTTAAGTAGATTCTCAAAAAAACACCCAAAACACTCCAATATCTGCCCACTGCTGGGGTACAAAGAAGGACAGCAAAGGCAAGGGCAGCTTCTGAAATGACTAAGTGAATGCAGAGCTTTATTTATCTATTTATCTTCTTACAAGAACAAATTTATCAAAGAGGTCGTAGGGGAACTGCAGAGTTGCCAAAATGAACATCTGATCCTGGACAGATCTGTTCAACCTAAACAACTATTAACACAAAGCAGCATCCATCTGTGCACATGTTGTGCAACAGACCAAAAATTATGTTTCAGAAAAAGCTTCTTTAGAAATACAACCACTGGAAACGTTGATAATTTCAAGAAAGGTCCTTAAATTATCCTCCTGAGCTATGCCCAAAATGTATCAGCATCTTTAAAGAAAAATGGAAACAGTTCCATAAGAAACAGTTTAGCATGATTGAAGATTCAGATTTATACCTTGACAGAAATTTCACAGAAAACACAGACTGAACTGCTGTGCAGATTTCAAAGGTAGCAAAAGCTGAAGTGCACTGTTTCATCTGTCAAACCATGATGTATTGTTAGAAGTGCTGCCAAGCCCTCGGACTCTCACTCTGCACCCAGGGAAATGGTATGGGATTTCAGGTCATATCTTCCCATAATATAGAAAATGGTTATTTTCCAGCCTCAGTTACTCAAGGTGCATCAGCTGCTCGTGCTGGATCAGCTCCCCACAGAGACCAGCACTTACACAATCTTATGTCAACAGTAAATAAAAAACCAGTGACTGCCACACAGGACTTGATACTGCCTGGAGTGAGAACTCTGCAGTGAAGTGCTCTATGAATATTACAAACTTTTATGGCCACAGGCTGGCCTTCTATCAGGCCTCTCTTGAAGAAGTTCCCTTAGCATGTCACCTCATGCCCTTTGGAGCAGTTCTGTGCTTTGGCTTGCGTGGCAAGGCGAGAGGGGGATTTAGTGTTTCGTCAAAGGAAATCTTTGGAGCCTCAGAACAGCAAAACCAGATGATGATGATGTGCTACAAAGGATTGCTCAGTGCCCAAGACCAGGCTTCAGGATCTGGCAACTGCACACAGAGCAGCCACAGAGGAGGGAGTCCACAACCAGGACTTCCAGGAGATTCGGTTTTGAAAGATCTACGCTTTATCCAGGAAAGTGTAAAAGGACATGATAAACTGTGTAATATAATTTTTTTCCTCTCAAGTTCTTCATTTCACACGAAAACAGGATTATCTTGCATGTGGGTGAATCTCCTTTTATTTATTCTCCATCAAAAGTCAAAGCTTTCTAAGCACCATCACACAGTTTGTTGCCATGGAAATGACTGTTTTGCCACAAATGGGCACTGATCTTCAGAGGAAGAGACAGCAGGAGTGAATGAATCCTAAAATGAGTTAAAGTACTTGTTTTCATGTATTTTTTATTATTAATAATGCTTAAGAGAGAACAAATATTGCATACATAGCTCAAGTTCAAAGCTATTTTCAACCTGAGTTTCCCTGACACACACCCACCCAGTTAAAGCCACGCTCCAGTTAAGAAAGCAAGAGGGAAAAAAAGTGTTTATTAAAAACACTTGATCTAATTAAATTCTAAATTCTTAATGACAATGAAAAGGCCACAAGCATCTGCCACTTCCCTTAAGCAGAAATAAGAGCCGCATATTCCCTTCTAAAAATATTTTATGCAGAAATACTGGAAAGCAGACACATTTCATGGCACGTAGTGCCAGCTGCTCCACAGCAAGGAAGGGCTAAAAAAAAAACCAAACGCAAAACCGTGCGAGCTCTTTTCTCAGCTGACTCCTCTCTCACAGGCACACACTTCCACAAAGGCAGCCAAGGCTACTTTTGGCCATGACCTACTTTCCTGCGGCAGCGAGCAGCCCCACCGCCCCGTCAGCTGACAGCCCTGGCTCCTGCGGGCTCCCAAAGGGCAGCAGCATCCTTTATGGATACCCAGCAGAGGTGGTGACGCCACGGAGGTTAGTGGGGCACTGTGGCAGCTCGCGGACGGAACGCGCCGATTGTTTCCAATTAAATCATTCTCTGTCAGCGCCGGGCGGCTCAGGCAGATCTGACCTACAATCCCCACGCATCAATTAGTTACACTCGCTGAATCGCTTCGGTCTGTGGCTGCACGTTCTTCTTGTTAATAAGGCTCTGACCCTGCTGGATATGCACCAGCCTGAAAAGCAGTCAAAGGGGCTCCACTGATTCTCTACCCACACGTGGGCGGAGCTGGTGACGTGCGGCAAGTGCTGTGTTTAGTAAAGACAGACTTTCCCACCCTACCAACAGCAACTGGGTAAGTGTTCAAATGTTCAGCACTTGGGGGTTGGAGCCCCTGATGCGACACACTGAATGGCCTCTGTCAGGAACACACAGATATCCAGAGAAACTGGGACTGGGGTTGTGTGCCCAGGTTTTGGTAGTGGGGGGCTACAGGGGTGGCTTCTGTGAGAAGCTGCTGGAAGCTTCCGCTGTGTCCAGCCAGCTCCAGGATGGACACGCTGGTGGCCAAGGCTGGGACAATCAGAAATGGTGGTAAGGAAGCTGGGATAACATATCTAAGAAGAAAAATCTCTCCTGGCCCTTACCTCAACCCATGAACCCCCAGTGATATTTTCTCTCCCCTGTCCAGCTGTGGAGGGCAGTGAGAGGGGCTTTGGTAGTGCCTGGGGACCAGCCAGGACCAACGCTCTATATGGGGAAAAATTAACATGCCACATCTGCACTGGCTGATAACATGAGGCCAAAAATCATTCAGAGCTGGCATGCCCATTTGATGGTTTTTCATCCCACCAAAACAAGAAACACTGAGTTACCTCAAGCAGAAGAGAAAGCCAGAACAAATACTAGTATTGAAATGCAGTGTTGCCTAACAAGCACCAAACTTAGCTTAGCAACAGTAAATGAATTTTGCATTACATTCTTTGGTTCCTTTAAAGATGAGATCTGTTACATATAACTTTACATACAACTTCCCATTTTAAGAAGCCCTCTTACAATTTTCCTTGCTATAAAATCTTCCCCCAAAAAATGGGGACGTGACTTCAATGAATAGTACTGGAATAACTCCACATATAATGTTACTTATTTTAGATTTGGTAAAAGGATTTAATGATGATAAAGGGCACTGGTAATCCTCAAGTCTACACATTAGGTTTTGCAATTGGAAACAGCAGCACTGTTTTAACAACATAAGCCATCTATATGTAGTTTAACACCCCATGAAAAAATTTGGCTCAGCAGCCAAGAGGCCAGAACAGTCTCACAATTCAAGGTATCATTTCTATGTTTAATTCAACAACAAAAATGCTCAATATTTATCACAGCTGCCTACCTAATGCTAAAAAGATACCCTCAGTTCACATTCTTGGATGAAGCTGCTGTTTAACTGCAATTTTCATGTCCTGCTGAGCTAGAATGGAAATGGACACAGAAGATCGCTCATGACACAGTTCTAGACCCCTGTATTTTAAACTGACACCATATCGTCACCAAAGCCTTGTCCAGAGAACCATAAAGATATGCTTGATAACACACATGGTTCACAGATACCAGCAAAAATGCTGCTCTATCAGAGAGCACATGAACAGAAAGTACCATGAGAAAAAGACGTGTAGCTGCATTGCAAGATCAAAACCTGCAGTCTTAATGCAGTCAGAAGTCTACCAATCCAGAGATCCACAGCCAAATACAGCACAGTTCAAGGAAAATAAAGCTTTGCAGAAGCACCAAAAATCTAGTCTCCAATTTTAGTGAAGAACAGGCAAGTAAAGATCTGTGGGAAACCTCATGCTGCATCTCATTTAAGGCTAGAGCGCTTCACAGCTGCTAGTTTTTCAAGTGTCACAGTCACAAAATCCCATCCAATGTGCACACTTACACCAAAACACAGAAAAGGAAAAGAAGAGACCATCTGTTCAGTCTGTAAAACCTAGATGTAAATACTTTTTTGCTGTAAGGGACGTAATGCATTAGAAATAAAGGTAGACACGTTTATCTGCCTGTGCCCAGAGGTGGTTACTGGATCAAACACTGCCCACCACCACAGTCAGCAAGGTGTGAAGGAGGAACAGCAGCTTGGCCAGTGGCTCATGACACTGGAAGGTTTTAAATGTCTTTTTTTGATAAAGCACTTGAACAGTAAGTAGGAGCAAATCTCATCTTTTTCACCCTCGCTGTTTCCCAAAGATACAGGGAATTGAAAGATAAATCCCCTTTTTAGGACAGATAAAGGCTAACTCTTAGTAGTGCTGGGTACACTGCTGTAAAACACACAAACAACTCTGGAAAAGAACGAACCAGCTATTCATGGTTGCCAGCAACAAAGGAGAGAGGGAAATTTTCAGAAAACCCAGCAAAAGGAGGAGTTATCTGTCAGGATACAACTCAGTGGGATTTTCATCCCCTTGACTGCCCCTGTGTTTTATGACCATTTCGTTATGACACATGACTTCCCAGTCATTCCTCAGGGTAGAAGTCATGTCCTCATATGTTTCTATCCAGGGGCCTTGAAAATTTATGGTCACTAGTCAAATATTAACTCATTTAGACTGTTGACTAAAAGCTAATAATTTCTGAGGCCAATGAGGTAAGACGACACGGCTCAGTTGCTGCATATTGAAGAGTTCATCTTGTTCAAAGTGGATTCAGGCATTTGAGCAGCAGCCTGTGTCTGCTGCCCCAGACAAAAATGCACCTGGAGAGAGATGCTTAACAACAATGACTGTAACCACCCGTGTCTGAAAGGCTGCTATGCCCACAGAAATACAGGCAGCAATGTTCAGCTGGAAACAACAAAAAAAAAAAGAAAAAAGAGAAAAGGAAGAACTACTGCTTCTCCTGGCCAGCTCTAACTTATTTATAAGTACCTGCTTCTCAAATGACCCAGCCTACCAAAAGAAAATGCAAGAAATTCTCATTTTCTCTTTCTGTCTCAACACATACAATGAAATGGTTTTTGATTTTACACTATCGAGTGTAATATATCAAATATTATCAAAGTATTTCAAGAAAAGATTAGAAAATATTCCCACCACTGTACCAGGCATTCACACAGCATTTACTGTGTACGATTAAGATTAACTCTGTTCAAAGAAGATATATTAAAATTTAACAGAGGTGGAGGAGAACTGTGACCATGTAGGGTATGGAGAACTTAAAGGCATGAAGAACATCTGAGAGGAAAATACACGTCTCAACAACAAAATGTCAAGAAAGCATTAAATTCCTCCATGCCAAATACACAGCTGTAAACACTAACAGAGAGAAGCACAATTTTGGCACCAACACAAATGAGACTAAGCTGGTCAAACCCAACATTTACAGAAGATATGTATCAGATGAAAAACCATCAGCAGAAGCTCTCAGCAGCCATAGCAGGCAGAAAGCAAACACTGGTTCAAGACAGAGCACACAGTCTGCAAAGCAGACTGAGAGAGCTGAAGACCTCAGACAGTCTTCCAGTTTTCTATTCCTAATCATTTCCCTCCTCTTTCTGCAACACACGAAAACCAAGATGGACTTGTCTGAATCATTTTTCAACAAAGCTTCCCTTGGCTTTATTTCTGTAAGCTTTGTTCTCTGCTCTGTAATAAGCTATTACTCATCCAGAACAAAACTGTATTCCTACTCCACACTGAAACTTTTCTTACAAATAAACAAGAAAAAAATCCCTCACTTCAAATATATAGGAAAAATATGGTAAGTTTAACAAAAGGGGGGAAAAGGGTGCAATTGACATTTAAACTTATGCAATATCTGAAGACCTGACTGAGTTGCATCAGACAAATTAGGAAATATATTTTGAATTTCAAAGCTGAAGATGTGCCGACTTCTTCTGACATGTACATGAAAGGAGTTCTCTAGAGAAAAATTAAAATTCTCATTTATACATCACTCATATTACATCCAAATGAGGCCTGAAGTTACTGATCCACCAAAATGATCACTCATTTCCAAAGCCCCAAGGAGAAAACACAGCAGACTACTTGGATTTCAGGTGCAGTGCTCTGATGTTGAAAAAAATAATGTGAGAGGGATATGACTCACTCTTGAATTCTGCATAATGAAAATTATCTCAACTGGTCAAACTATTTAGCTCTTAATTAGACAGTCCCAGCACTCTAGATAGGGAAAATTGATAGCCAAACATAGCCTGCCTGTGGAAGCCTCCACAGCATTTTCCTGCTGCTATTTTGTATCCAGACAAAAGACAAAAATGCTCAAGGTAAGCACAATCTCTTTGGAAACAGTAAGTGAAGCAAACTTTTCAAGACAAAAAGATGAAGAAGCACAAGGAAAATCTGACTCCTGCTTCAATGTGCCATTTTGAGATGATCATCAGAATCGTGAGGTAACATTACCACCAGGTTACAGAAAGGTCTCAACAAACACTCTGAAATTGCATCCCACTGAACATTATCTATGGCTGTTGCATTTTCCTGACAGCGTTCACTGCTACACTGCCCTGAAAGAGGGCACCTTCAAACCACAGGGTTTTGTCTAATGACATCCATTATTTGCTGCTCATTATCTAGAAACACACCTGGAACAACACAATTAAAGCAGCAATCTGCAGTAAATCCCCTCCCAGGCCATATGAACTGAGTGAAAAGCCATTGTCACTGTTGATTTAGCCAGTAAGGGTCACACGAAATTGGAACTTGTCCTCCTCCCAGTTCAGACCTGAGATTTGTTCCACTTGACTCAGGGTTGGATGAGTTTTGTCTGTGACTGTGATCTCGACACCTCTGACTCAGTAATGTGTGAAGCTCATCCAACCCACTTTCAGGAATCCACTCCTGAAACACAGGGACCTTGCACTGATTATGTGACAGAGGTGGAAAGCAATTTGTAGTGAACCATAAAGTCCTGGCTGGAACTTAAACTGCACTTTACCACCTGTTCCTACTTGGTATTTCCCACATTGCTCACACATTAGTTTCTTTATCCAGAATATTGCAAAAGCAGAAAAAAAATACCTAAGCCCTGTTTCTCATTATGTTTACTCCCCAGGTGAAGAAACAATTATCAATGTTTTCTATTTCTATCTCTACGCTTTCAAAATACCAGCATGATAAAAACACTTTCATGTTTAAGGAAGTTTCACCTTTGCTCCAATTTCTGCATCCTTTTCAGACAGGATTTCCCTTATTTAGATAGCCAAAGACTTTTTCAGTGCATTAAAAAAAAGCGTTGCAAGGTTGTTTGTTCATTTTTTAAGTGGGATTAACAAAGCAACAGTAAAAGAAGTAATCTTCTTCATATTCTTGTCATCAAACCAGGTCAGCAAGCTTCACTGCAAAACCAGCAACTGATTTCTATGGGATCTATGAGACACACTGAAATCTGTTTGACCAAATCAAAAAGAAATCATGATTTCAACAACAAAATGAAGTAACAATAGGCAGCAGCATTTGAAAGATAAATATATTTAAGGAATGTATTTGAGAATGATTTTCCAAGGTTTGAAATAACAGATTTAGTTGCAATTTTTTTCATTTGTGGGTAAGAAGTTATAGGTTTTGAAATTGCCTGTAATTATGATGACAAGCATAATCTTACCAACCTTACTTCAAACAAATGATTGAAAAAAAGGGCACTGTTTACATTCCTAGTGAGCAGTGCTGGTGGAAGGAGGTGTCCACTGCAGCCTGTCATTGCTGCAGGGCATTGCAGGTACAAGCTCTCTGGTGCTCCCAAAGCCTGGATCAGACAGGCTTACTGCAGGAGCCAGGCACCTGTACTGCCACAATTATTTGATCATGTTAGTCATAATTTCACCCCAAGTCAGCTCTATTTGGTAAATACAGGATTAAAGAGTGTGGGAGAAAAATAGCAAATATTTATATTGTACACAGAGCAAAGCTTTGTGTCCAGCTCTCTTTTTTTAGAAGGCAGATGTCTCACTGGGGATTTTTAGCCTTCTGGCTCCAAAACTGGTTCTCATTTTCCATGTCAGTAGCTCTGCCTTCTATTACTTCATCCTATGCCCCAGACTCCTCTTTATGGTAAAAACCCTGTAAAAAACCCTCAGAATTTACAAAAAATTTTCCTCTTAACACAGTGAGAAGCTAAAACCTTGTGACTCTTAAGAAAATGCCCTCTCTGGCCTGCAGGTCTGGATCCTAACCTTGCACGAGACAGGGCACAACACAAATCCTGTTCTGCCTCATTCAGACCAGAAAGAAATGGGACTCTCAGTCTCATAAATCCACCCCATGGCATCTTCAGGTCTCCTAACCTGACTCATAGGCCAGGCTAAATTAACTGGACTGAATCGAATTAACTGCCTTACCAGTGTCCAAAAGAATTAAATTCCCACAGAAAAGGGGGAACCAGGAACAAAGACATTAGCTACTTCTGAGACAAGGGAACAGAGATATTTGCCCAAGGTTACAGAGTCTTGATAGGGGCTGAAAGCACAGCCACAACAATCTGGCCTGCCCACACACAGTCAGAATGTCACTGAACCAGAGTGGAAAAAATAGGTATTGACATCAGACACATTACAATGCACAGGAGGAAAAATAGCTCAGCCCACATAGAACATATCCACGCAACCAAAAAACCCCAACAATTTCCTTGAAATTCCTGTCAAAAGGCACGCTGATCTATCATCTGTTCATATTTGAGATTCCAACCAACCAGATATGCCCTGGCCAATCTCCCTCCTTGAATCAGGTATCCTGAGCCCAGCTGGCTGCCTCGTGTGGACACGCTGGTCAGGCTGTCAGAACGTCACTACATGAAACATCCTGGCAAGCCTGCAACTCTCTGCAAGCCCAAGAAGCCAAAGTGCTGCTGTCAGTAAAAAGGAATGAGCTAACTATCACTTTCTACTTTATTTTTTGCAATTTTAGCACGAGGACAAGCCAGGGCAACGTCCTGACAAAGCTGACAAAAAAAGTGAGACAATGCCAGCTGACAGACTGTAGTTCAGCTGTGAGAAATGCAGTCTTCTTCCAAAATGATTGGTGTAGCAGTAAAACAAACTAGAAACATTTTTTTAACACAATGCATTGTTAGAAAGGGAGGGGGGGGGGAGGAAGAATAAATCTAAAGTTACTTTCTAGAATAGCTCACGGTAAATTCTAGACAAAGGTCAACAGTGATTTGCACTGCAGCATTTCTTTAAAAACAAAGTCTAGTCCAATAGTTTAGGATTCAGAAGAATCAGAGAAGAATCAGAGAAGTCCCTTGTAGACCAGTTCAGACATCCAATTAATAAAAGACTAGCACAGCCCTATCCCCTGGAGCACAGCAATGATAAATATATTAATGACTGCAAGGCTCTCCAGTTCTCCACTGAGGGGTCCCCTTCAGAAATAAGACAGCTAGACAGAGCCAGTGAGTGCCAAGAGTGCACCATTAACACCCCGTTTCCAAGTAGTCTATTGACTTCTCTGAAGCATCTGTCCTGTAGCAAACCACAATTAGAGAAGTACAAGCCACAGAGGGTTTCATTACTATTTTTTACTTCAAGACAAATAAATGGAAAAATTCTCCAGAGCCTCATCACCAACCTGTGCAAAGTAATTCCATAAGTTATTGTACACAACATGGCACTGCAGCCAATCTGGCTCAATTCCTTTCTAAACAAGCCCAGAGTCCTGAGTTTCTCTAAGTCACCAATTCATTACCAAAGACACTTTCTGGTTTCCATGAACAAGCTGCACAGGGAACAGAGGGTGCACACACAGTGACAGGTTCAGCAGAGGACAGAACAGTCCAGAGATGCACAAGCTCAATTCACTGACTTCCTCTGCCACCTACCCTACCTTAGCCCAGCACTCCTATCCCATTCCTGCCCAATGCCACCCTCCTCTTCCAAAAACCTGAGCCACCCCACTGGGAAACAAAGTCTAAATTACAGTCCTTCTTGCAACCCCACTCTTCAACTTAGAGCTCCACAGGGCTGGGTTCAACAGGGCTGTGTGCTGCTCTGGAGAACAAATGTCTCCTTCTCCTTCCAATTGACCTGGAACACCTTGGTCCTGTGGAGGAGAGCTGTACAGCACCAAGAGGAGGGGAGAAAGGGCTCCCCAGACAGTGATACAGAGGAAAAGGGAGGGATGCACACTGAGGAGAGCTGGAAAAGCAGTGCAGATCAACTACAGAAGCACAAGTCAGGTAAACTAACAGGTGCCAAGGCCTGACTTCATTTGAGCATTTATGGTTCACCTAGTGTATTGTGCACAGTCTCTCTCTCTCTCCATTACACAACACAGTCAGGCACATTACACTTCTTGCTGAGCATTTACTTGGAGCAATTTTAAATCACATCATGGTTCACAGTCTGCAACGAGCTGCTCTGAGTGAAAAAATTGATCTGGTAACACCCCAAAACTCCCAACCAGTGCAGAGAGCAGCAAGGTGGTGAGAGGCTGGCAAAAGCAAACAAAATAGCTGCAATTCCTTCTCAACAACACACTGGCCTCTTCATATGTGAAGAAAGACCTTCACCCATCTCACCACTGCACAAACACACCTGCAGGAATATATGAAGTCTCAGACAGGCTGTTCATGTTTAGAGTTTGGAATGCTGCATCTGTATTTAGTTTCTCCTCGTATCTGCCTGATAGGAAAGTCTTTAATCAAAGACAAGATATTTCAGAAGGAGTCTCACAGCCCAGAGCCAGCGGCACACCTCCCCAGTCCTGGGCAATGGCTGCCACCCAGCGCCTGGAAAAGTGACTGCACACACCGAGGGAAAGGACAAAGCTCAGCTGCTCAAGCAACAGTTTTGGCCTAAAATTTTCCTCTATGCCCTCATAAACAATGCACTTCAACACATCAGGAAAAAAAGATAGTTCCAACAGGGAAATACTTCCTGTATTTCATGTTTATTCAGTGTTTTACAACTTCATGTTGCTACAGAAAGTAATCCCTTCATAATTATCATTTTTGCAGAAAAAGGGGGGGAGAAACTCACAAAAGCTTCTCTTACAGTGAACCATCACGACAGAAGCTTTCTGAAACATACTGTCAGGATAACTCAAAAGATTTTGTAGCATAAGCTTACCTACCACTCATAACATCATCTACTAATCTCCTTAATCTGCATGGTGCCAAATATCCTTTGGGTTAGGAAACATTGCTGCAAGTTTAATCCCAGATGCAAAGGTGTCAGCCCCTTGCCCTGTAGGGACCAGAATTCTGTTTACAGGAGGCAGCAGTAGAGTCTTTTCCATCAATGATCAGTTAGGCTTTCTGGGCAGGACTAGCATTAACAACAGCTTCTATTTCCTTCTGCCACAGCTGGAAGGCAGGCAAGGTTCCCTGGGAGTTCATACAAATGAACCACTCACCTCTGCTCTATTTACAATTATATTACAATAAATAAATAGAGGTAATGCTCTCCTTTCTTCCACACATCTTCAAAACTGAACTCCCATTCAACTTCTGTGTTCACTAAGGCATTTCTGTTTCTCTAACACATTAAATTAAAAACTGAGCATAAGGAAAGCAAAGACATGATGTGAATCCACCCATCATTACTTACTTCTCCCGTGATTGGATTGGTTCCATATTTCTTTATCCAAGGTACAATGCTCCTGAAAAGAGAAAGGATAAAATAATTAATGACAAGCACCTTTAGAAACCTCTACTGATGGCCATGACTGTTTTTGCCAACTTGCTAAGATCAAATCATGATTACACAGCTGTAGCCAGTTCAACACCACAAAAATAAAGCTAAGTACAGACAGGAACTTACAGGATGTCAAAGACTGTCCCATCTGGTGTGCAAACTGGGTATTCAAATGGCTGCAGAGACAAACTAGAAAAAAGAGAACAGCCTTGTTAGCAAAACCAGCTGGGAATCACAATGTAACTGGCAATTACATTCAGCATCCCCTGT
>JANPWX010000126.1:2134444-2165964 GCA_024734555.1 Trochalopteron elliotii | reverse complement strand
GGGACCGCAGAGCAGCCTGCCAGGGCTTCCGCTTCACTAAAATATGTTTTCTGGCCTGGAATTTAAGACCTTTGTATTCCTGATCTCTTGGGCAGTGACAGAACCTCCCAAAAAAAAAAAAAAAAGTGTATGGAAAAACCTACTTGGGTGTCTTAATACAGATACAGCTCTTCACAAAAAAGTATTTCAGAGTCTCTTCAAGGACTTAACGACAAAGAATTGGCTGTCCCTTGGCTAATTACCTTTAAATGCCGTTAAAGGGCCTTCATTACAAGACTGGTATGAACAGCACAAGGCTGAACAGAGGATGATCAGAGCCCAGATCCCTTGTCTTTAGCAGCAGGAAACAGCCAGTTTGTCCTGGAGCTTTCACTTATCAAACACCTCCAAATCCATCCATGCTCCTTTTTTCTTTCATCACCCTGGCAGCTGCCTACACAGAGCCACTGGAGTGACATCCATGGAAGTGGATAGCCAGACTCCCACTGACTGCAGCAGGATTTGGAGAGAAGATGTTCAGATCCTGTTTTAATCCCATCACTTGGTCCTTGGCTGCATGTGACAAGGTGAGGACAAGGTGAGCACAACCTAAACAATTTCGGAAAGTCCATGTTTCTATGTTGTTACAGTTCTCCTCTGAGGAACAGAATACTTGTTCCCATGACTGTACTCTAATTTGCAACAGCATATGAATTATTTACATTACAACTGGTCCTCACTATCAGACTCTTTGGCCACAGCAGCACAGCTACTCCTTGTCCTGGCTGAGGGTGAAGGATATTGTTTGTTAGATGTTTAGGGGAGAAACTGCTCTTTTACAAGGGTTTAAATACATTTAATCATTTTGATTCTCTTACTCAAAAACATTTCAAAGCAAGGCATTGAGCCACACCCAAACAGCAGGGCCTGCAAAGAACCACCACCTCCACTTGCTCCTTTCCCAGCACCAAGTACACTCTGGGAAAAGAAAACAATTTGATTTGTTTTCAGTGGACTACCAAAAGCACTCCACAAGGAACCCTAAGTGCAGAAGGCTCCTTCCTTGCTGCAGTGCAGGCACTGTGGTCAGGGCTGAGGGGAGCCTGTTTGGCTCTGTGTGAGGTGATGAGCATTCCCACACAGCTCCTGCTGCCTGCTGAGATGGGGCTCTGGAGGCAAACACTGTAGCTGTCCACAGACATCAGCAGCATTTGTCTGATCACACTGTCAGAGGAAAGATCATCCAGACAGAATTATTTATTTCCAGACACCTTACCGTGATTCAGCCTGTGCTGACATTCCTGGAGATGCCTGTGCCCTTTGTAATAATTCAAGACCATGTTTTTGCTTTTTGTTTTTTTTTTTAACCAATGCAATGTTCTTTTATTTTGTACTTACAAAAAGAGCCACCCCATTGTATCCCTCCCCCTCCCCCCAAAATGCCTTTTACAAACATTGAAAAATTAAAAACCTCATGATGACATGTTAATTTGGTAGAATTACTTTGAAACATAACCTTTGAAATTAAACTCCTACAAGATGACTTTGTAGTGACAGCCTGATTATTGGCCAAATAAAATTCCTTATTACAAGTTAGCAAATTCTAGTACAAAAATAGTCCATGTGTTAGAACAGCCTCTTATTATTATTATATTCACAGGAAAGAGTCTATTGGCTGCATAATACCTTAATATTTATGAAATTTCTTTTTACGTGGCTCATTCATCTAATTCAATATAGTGTTGAGCCTCAATAAATCCTCAGGCAAAAACCCCTAAACAGGGTTAAATATGCTGTTCAGTGTACTCTGAAGTACTGTGCTTTTCACAGGACATCCAAGAAACCGCACAAACAGTTCTCAGCTAGTTTTAATATTAAATGAGATCCAGATCCAAAAGGATCCCCCTGAAGTACATATCCATGACTTTCCAGAGAAACAGAGGTCACAGCTTCAATGGCCAAGTTTCACTTGGGAAACTGTCGAGCTCCTCCACCTCAGCATTTCCAGGAATCCACTGGGACCTCTGCAGCACAGCCCTCCTTCAGGAGTGTCCCCACTGGCCGGGCTCTCGCTCCTCTTTTGTCTCTGGTTAATGCTGTTCAGCAGTTTCTCTGGGACCAGGCCCCACAGGGAAAATCTGGGGACTTGCTACTTGTCTCTCAAGATGTCCAGCTGCTCTTGATACTCTGTGAAAAGCCTCTGGAAGCGGAGGTTCTGTCCAATAACAGGAAGAAGCTCTTTCAATAGCTCTCTCTTCCGTAAACCCTGCACAGAAAACACAACAGGATCCTCAGAATCTATTATTTGTTATCATTAACATGTTCCACACAGCTCTCTAAGATTCATGCCCTTTTTCCTGCCTAGAGAGAGCTGTGTACTTTATGTTCTCACTTTGCTTTCATGACTTCCAGAATAAAAACTGTCTTTACATTTACACACTCATGAAGCTGGAGCAGCCTCTGCAGTTCCAGACTCCATGTTGTGTTCTGAGGGAAGAGATGTCTTTGGCATGTCCCTGTTTCAAAGCTGCTGTCAGAACAATGTGGAGAGCTGGAAATGCAACTCTCCTTTATCTCTGTGATACTCAACACAGCACCAGAGCTCACACTGGGGCAACAAACATTTGCCTGTGGTTTCACATGGAATAAATCTCAGTGCCATAGGAGAAAGCCTGCTTATGTGATCAGAGCAGAGTATGGAAAGGATAATACCCTGTAATTTTTATGGGAAACTCTTCCTTGTTCTTCATTAAACTATTATCAGGACTTACCATAATTGTTGATTCCCACTGACTTCCAGCTGAGTAATGGACTGGACCCAGTAAATCCTTGCATAATTCTCGCAAACGATATTCAAACCCTGGAGATAGTCAGAAATAAAATCAGATTTGACAGCATTTCACTACATATAACCACTCCACAATGTAGCAGACAACATTCAGGGAAGAATTACATGTATCTGGAATAAAATAAAGCCCAAAACACTGATTTCTGGAAAGTTATACTACTATTCTTACAGCAATTCTATGGAAATACAAGATGATTTTTAGAGCTCTGAAGCATCTTATTTAAGGTTCTCAAAACCAAGCCCACTACTAAAGATGATCTACAACAGGGAGAAAAACTGAAGTCTGAAGTAATTACTCCAGCTTGTCTTAAGAGCTGCCCTGATCTCAACTTCACTCTCCCCTCCCACACAAACATACCAGCTTTTAAAAAACCAAAACACCTTTAATAAAACCACACATAGTTTCCAGGCCACCTTTATTTACCCAAAAATCAGAGGGGGGAATTCCCTTGCAAGAAACAAAGTCTACTCAAAAGTAACTTGCCAATTAATATATAATAGATCAAGTATTTTAATGGATTATAGTTCAGTGGATATTGAAATAAACATAAGAATAAAGAGATCAATAACAGGATGTGCAGTTTTCAAAGTTCAGCAGCTCAAGAAAACTAGTGAAGCAGCAATACACATCTGGCAAAGCAGTTTCTGTGACATCCATCCATGGCAGCAACATTTGGAGGTGCCAGAGGAACCCAGTGCATGCAGCAGAGGTTCTCAATTAGTGAAGGCTTTTAAAAGTACAACCATCTCTTGAACATATGACCCAAGATGAATATTTTAATTTCAACTGGGGAAGGACAGAGAGAATCACATACAGTTCAACAAGCTCTCTTGTTAAATAAGGTAAGGGTCAAAGGGCAAGAATGAATGAGCTTGATTTTAATTCTGCCAACACCTATTAGGTAGTGTAACATGAACCATTTCATTTCCCTCTGTGCAGAATGATTATGCAAGGTGAGGAGTAAGGTTGAATTGATATAAAAGGAACTACTAAATTATGAATGCAGACAGGCAGAAATACAACAGAGATCTTTAGAATCCAAAAAGTATAAAGTCAGTTGGTTAACCTTGTTTAACATAATAGCATAGAGATAAAGTGTATTCAAATATAAAATAGACACAAGGAACCTTTCTTGTGTTTCTTTTCTCACAGAATTTAACACGTGGAAATCACTAGTAGAGGCAGTTGGAATTTTAGAATGTAAAAAAAGAATAAAATGCAACCAATACAAGCAAATTCTCAGCAATTTTATGTGCTTGGGTACAAAGTATCAGAGACTGAGCAGCCCCTGCATCTCCCACCAGGCAGCAATTGTCAGCTGGCTGAGGAGGGTTATGCATTTCACAAAGTGCTGCTGGTTTCCCTGAAACATCTGTAGCTGCTGCCAGACAATACCTAGACAATGCCTGACAGAGCACTGGGCTTTTTTACAATGCAATTGCCATTACTGGAGTCTGCAGATGGCACTGCCTCCCCAGACCAGGGTCTGTCCCCAGTCACTGTGTCAAAACAGGACTCCTGAAGACAGAGCACTGCACAAGCAAATGCAATTTGGTTTGGTTTTAAGCCAAGCAGAAGCCAAGTGCTAAAAGGAGGATGCTAAGGGCAATCATACATATACATGGCATGAACAGAGTGTTTTTTAGAAGCCCATCAGAGCTGCAGAGAATTACCAGAGCCTGGCAGGTCTCACCTTCATTAACTAGGTACCGTGCATAGATAAGGAGCCAGTGGTGATATTCATGACTGGATTGTAACATAAGTGCTGCTGCTATCTGGTTCTCCAGGTATGCAAGTGTTGTTTCTTGTTGCACTAAATGAGGCATGGAGAACAATCTTGCAGCTTGCCTTCCTGAACTGCAAAACCAAAAAGATTAACGTGCCATAAAATCAGATACAAGTTTAAGGGATACTTCTTTTTGTAGCACTAGGTATATTGCACTGATCTTTTAGAGGCACACAAGATATAAAGTTAAAGCATTTTAAGGATTTCTTGCATATAAACACATAGTCATAAGAAAGATAATTTGAAAAGAAGTAGCTAGTTATTAGAAGTTTTTTCAAAAAGGGTATTTTTCATTCTGTTATTGTCTGTCTCTCTCAAAAACAGAGTGTTGTTTGTTTATATTTCAAATGCTTTTCACAACTAATTCCCTTTCCCTTCAAGAGAACAGCAATAAAATCATAAAACTCTACACAGTTTCTCTCCAGAAAAAACTAAACTTGGAGGTGAAGGGCAGAAATAGCAAAGAAATCTGCCTGAGAAATCTAATTCAAATCTAAGTGAGGATGGGCTATTAAGCTAACTACAGGAATCTGCTCTGGCTCACACAGTTCCTTGGTGATATTTTCCCATGTTAAAAATACTCACTAGATGACTAATATCTCAACTTTCTCAAAGACCTCATTAAATATTAAATAAATAATAGATATAAATAAATATAGATTCTTTGAAGCCAACTGAACTAACTCAAAAATTGTAGGCCTACTCCAGAAAGATGGTAAACTAAAAATCAAAATGCAAAATGTAAAAAAATGCAGTTTAGCTAATAAAAGTATAATGGAATTGTCCAATACCTTACCCATCCAATAAGGAGGAACCTTAAAACTATTATATTTAGAGCATGCTTTCCTGCCCCCCAAACAATCTCATAACAACATTAGGATACAGACTATAAACATGCAAAGGATTAAAAAAAACCACTGTATGAACGACTGATCACTTCAGAGTCATTGGCATTTCAAGAAGTAATTCAATGAAGAGTGAATCAAGAACATGACAAAAGCCAAACGTGCTGGTGACACAACGGTGGCACGTGCGTACTTTGATGTGCGTCCCTGGATGACAGCCAAGGGCCCAGAACACAGCATGGCTTCTTGGGAGGGCAAACTAGTCCTGAAGTCTGCACATTGTGCTAGAGAGTCCTGTTTGTCAGAAACAAGATTCCTGTAAAAAAGCAAACAGCCAAGAAACAAGTCTGAGGAGTGCAAACAGCAATGTCAGCAGATCCAGCTCTATTCTGTCTCAAAACCTGATTTGCTTTCACAGATAACCAAAATAATATCACTGAAGTGGCTCAGGAATTCCAGGGACCCTGATTATTCCCACTACATGTCCAAATTTTGCTTGTGCCCTGTCCCTTCTACCCCCAACATTAAAAATACTAATTACATAATATAATTCACCATTAGTTTGGAAGGAAATTAACTTTCTCCTTGCCATTTTACAATCTAGTAAGAAGCCACGACCCAGAATGATGCCTGGAGTGAACACAGGTAATGACTTTCTCATTAAGAACTTAATTTTACCTTATGTCAGGTCTCCCCCCCCACCAGACACACACACATATTGACAATCTTTTCCATACTTACAGCAATCCCTTCCTATGGAGGGAGCTGACATTACAGCTGCCATTCCCACACCAATTAAGGATATCATCTTCACTGGCTTGAGATGCCAGGAGAAAGAGTGGCTCAAACCAATGCTAAGTTTAGACTTCAGACAGCACAGGGGTAAAATGGTACAAATATTTAAAATACCCTTTGCTGCTTTATCATGTTTAAATGTGTATGATGACTAAAGGCATTGCTCTTTTATATATTTCCCAAGCTGTGGTACAAACTAAGAAATGGCAGCAAATTTAGAATTATGGCTGAGAGCCTGTCCTCTGCTCTTTACTCCCTTAATAAAAAGAACAAATAAGGTATTTTTCCTTTTCCAGAGGATTTGCTTCGAGTAGTTGAATAACAACAATTATTCTAAGGAGCAGTTAAAACAATAAGCCCTTTCATCCAGCAGGCTCATTACACTAATTACAACAATTATATTAGGATTACAACATGTTGTAATACTTTTTTTTCTTCTTACGAAGACAACAAAGAAGCTGCTTTGGAAAGACACTGTAAATAATTTACCCATGGAAATTTTTCATAGGAACTTATGCCTTCCCATGGGGAAAGCCTATCTGATCCCCAACAAGATACAGACTCTTGTGTAGCCTTTTCTTGTGTTTAGTAATGACTCTTCCATGACTCTGAGGTAGAACAATTTCTTCCCAGTACATCAGAACACATCACTTCCTCTGAGTTGCAAAAGCAGGAAATAATCCATGACTTACCATGTAGAAAGAGAAGGATTAAAGCAGTATGCCTTCCCATCAGACATGCTCATGACAGGAATTCCATGCTGAGTCAGCAAGATCTGAGAGACAGTTGCATCACTTCCTACAAGTCAAATCAGACCAAAGTGTTTCTTTTGGAGTCTTGCCTAAGACTCATAATGGTAAAAAATGGTATCCACCATTAATTATCAGAAAAAGGTTCACTGTTGCTCTCAAGCACTGATAGGAAGGTCAAGACACAAGTTAATGATGGTAAGCACCAGGTTCAGTGCAGTAGTATTAACATCAATTTTGCAAAATACATTATCAATCTTGATGCTGCAATTTATACAGAATGTGGGCTTAATCAGGAACATTCTCCTTACCTAGGGAAAATCTTCAGCAATTCTGCCATGTCTTTTGTAACCCAAGAAGCCTTTAGCTTTCTTTTTCCCATTAAGTTAAAATTATAAAGCCCAGCAGATTTAGAACACTGTGCTCACTACAAGCACAGCATAAAGGGATAGCTGCAGTCTCATTTCCCAGGCTATTCCAAGCCCAGGGCTTGTGCATGCACCTTCTAATGATGACATTTGCACACTGCTAATACAACTCCTTTCTAGCTTGTTTGGATTAGTACAGTATGGGTTAAAGCTAAAACAGAAGCTAATGTACTCTGAGACATTGCTTTTTTGATGATTCATGTTGTGCCAGATATTGCAGTGATTGAAACTGAAGATTTTTAAGTAATGAGTCGGAAGATAATCAGTAGTTCATCACTGAAACAAACATGCAAATTACACAGAGAAATTGCTGCAATAGCAGATTTATATTAAGTATTTATTTTGTGATCTTCACAACCCTGAACTTCTACATTCAGAAGCAAGGCAGACTATAAGCTACAGAATCTCACACAAGTTTGCTCCTCACTGATATTGTCATCACTGTTATTTCAAGAACTTCCCTTTTTCACACAATAATGAAGGGAAAATATTTGTTTAGGCTTTTCAGGTTTCATAAAATTAGAGCATATTCATAAATGGCACTAAATAGTACATGTGGGCTCAAAGGTTGGTAATTAAAGGACTCTTTTATTACCTGAAAATATTGTTTGCAAAGACTCATCTCTAACAATGGCTATCTGCTTGTGAACATCCCTGAAAAAGACAAAAGAACAAGTCTGCAGTCAACAAACAACTGAAAACTCCAAAACCTTTTAACAAATGCACTTCTTCACTACTCATGACCAAGTGGGGGGTTGGGGAGTTTGTTTAGGGTTTTTTTTTTGTTTAGACATTTTCTTCATTGCTTCGACAAAATTATTTTGGCAAACTCAAACCCCTTATGGCAAGACAGAAGTTAATAGCAGAGAACAATTTTTATGGCTCTTTACCAGGAAACCTCATCACAACAAAGCAAACAGTGAGGATCCAAATTACTCCTTTAGGAGCTCTGACTTGCCTGAGACATTAGATTGAATTCAACAACTGTAAACAAGTTACCAGTGTTTTTATCTTGGCATCTTGAAAATGGCTGGAGTAGTTTAACTCTGAAACTCTTGTGCTTCATTGGTTAAGTGTGATGGAAGATGGAAATATCCATACTCCTCTTCCCCACCCCCTCATTCCATTCCACATGCATCACAAGCACTTAAGCTAGTGACTTCCAACTGATTCTTTATCTTCCCTCTAAAACGAAGTTCAATATTCTGCACTGTCCTAGCACAGAAACAGCATTCTGCTGAAACAGAAACAGTCCTGCCCAGTTAACTCTGCATATTCTATTCAAAAGTGGACTTGTGTTCAGACCTGATGTGGCTGAAGCTCCTGTCTCAACAGCAGTGCAGTGACACAACTGAAGATACCTATGAGCATGGCCTGAGGCAGCTGCTGCAGCCAAGGGGGCCCTTACCAAACAGAGAGCGTAGCAGCAGTGGTGAGAGCCATGATGCAAGAACCTGTGCAATGCAGGGTGGAAATGGGTGTATTCAATATTATGGGAGGAAGAAGGCGACGACCACAAGCTGAAAATACTGACAACGTTCGTTTCTCACAGGCCACGGTTACAATCTCACTGGAAAAAACAAAAAAAACAAACAAGAAACATTTGCTTGTTGTCAAATGCAAGTAGCATTAAAACAGGCTGAATTCTTAAACTATCATATAACTTGGTAAATTCGCCAAAAAAGTAACTATTGCAGCTTAAAAAAAAAAATTTTCAATACCAAGAGGAGGAATGATAAACTAAAAAGACCAAGGGCCATAGCTGGAAATATCAGTAAAGCTTTAGGTTATGCACAAGCTCTCCCTCAAGCCTGTACTTGTATTTAGCTTTAAAATCTGCTGCTTCTTTTTCAGACCTAGACAGGGCTCAGGCTACAGAAATACACTTTCAGTTCAAACTCTGAAGTTGGAATTAAGCAAAAATGAGAAAAATTAAGAGAAAAAATAGCAAAGTACTCAGGAAAATACTTTGACATGACCAAACATGCCATTTCAAATTTTTCATTCTTTAGTAGTTAGCACTTGAAAAACTTGAAAAACTTATGATTTAGTCAACTTTAATGAAGAAATTTAAACGAGAAATGTAAAAATACAGGAAAATAGCTGTAACTGGCTAATGTGAATGCTGATGTTTTAAGACAGCATAGAGTTAATACTTGAGGCAAAACCTGAGGCTAAGTGCGCTGCACACTTTTACCCATAAATATTTATTATGAAAAATAACTGTAAACTGTACTTTTGTACACCTAAAAATGTCTTCTGGCCCTCAGGACCCCCTTCCTCCAAAAGTTATTCTCTTACCAGCTTCCTGCTGCAGCGAGGATTCGACTGGTGAGGACTGTCTCCCACTCCTTTCCTTCTCGGTTACACTTTAACCTGCTCAACTTTGAGCCCCCCACTGTGGTCATTTCATTCTCCACTTCAAGGTACATTGATGGATCTGAACTTATCTGAAATACAAAATATAAAATAATTTTTGGAAGAGGAAAGAAACTACTCAAAAAAGCAGCAGCTACTATCAGAACCAAAACAGTGCTGTCTTTAAGAATAGATTTAAATATGGTGTTCTCTGTTTAATGTGGCTTCAAAATACACCATGGCACTTCAAAAGAAGCAGACCTCTGAAAATCAGCCTTGCCTAAAACACAAGTAATTTCTTTGTATTTGAAGCACAAACATTAGGAAAGACTGTGCTAGTCTGTCTCTGCTTCCTAATTATGGGCACCAGATCAAGTCTGTATGTGCCCAGTCTCCCCACAGCCTTGCAATTGGAACCAGACTACCACAGCCTGAACACGCCTAAAAACTCTTTAATAAATACCTAAAACATTACTATTTGCCAGCCTGTTCAGATGCAGAGCACCTCCAGAGAGCTCTCAGAAAGCCCTGGTTTTACTCCTCAGTGGTGTATTCCCAACAGCACTGCAGTAACAGTGCAGCAGCCACTCCCCCAGAGACTCTTGTCTCCAGCACACACTGGCTAAGCAGGAGGAGGGACTGATGAACCAGAGGTACTCACTCCTCTTTGGAGTTTAGCTGGCTCAGAAGTGTCCTATTTTTAGCTGATTTGCCATTATCTTTACTCATAGAGACATATTCTTAGAAGCTAAAGTGTTACCATCTTGCTTGCTTGAACAAATACAGGCATTCAAACGTTCACGCATCAAAGGATGTGAATAACCTTAGGATATTTAAAAGAAAGCAGAATATTTTTGTTTGTTTTTAAAGTATGAAGTTTTTTTCCTTATAATCCACTTACTTGCAAAGTAAACGTTTTCTGTGGGATTGGGGTTGGCAGTTTAAGTGCTAATGCTGGTGCAGAGATGCAAGCAGCATCCTTCTCAGAGGCCAGTGTAGCTGGGGACTGGAAAAAAATTGCAGAAATAGTTACATTTTTCTACTAAAAAAAGTGAAAACCAAATATATTCTACCAAATAGACTGATTTGAAAAAGAATTTTCTTAAAATTCCCAATAATGCCAATTGCAAAATATTAATCTTGTTCCAATTAGTTTGTATGAATACAAGTTTCTTAATATAGCTTCTAAGAATCAAAGAAAAACAAAAACTTGAAGTGTTTTTTTTTTTTTTAAACACCCCTATTTTCAGCTGCAACTAATTCATGAAAATTCTGCTATATTGCATGGAGAATCTAAGCTCTAGATACTGAAAACACAGGTAACTATATGCTCTAAAATGATGGAAACTCTAATACAACTACTTTAGGGTTCTGAAGAAATTCATAATTTAAGTCACCATATCCAAGTCACTTTCTTCTTCTTGGACCACTCTCCATCATACACCACCAAAAACTGATGGCATTTCATTTTATACTATACAGTCATTTGGCAGGCTAGCATTACTGAGTATGCTGGGACCTTTAGTAAGTAGCTACATATCCACATAAAAGATAAACACATTTGCCACACCATGTGCACCTGCTTTTTCTGAGCTTAAATTCTAAAACCAGTAAGTTTAAAGCAGGGAAGAGGGACGGCTAAAAAATCTGAGGGACTGATACTACTTGTGTTTCCCCTGATGGAACAATTCAACATGGGACTGACTTTATTAAGTGAATTGTGAAAGCCACCATGAAACTTATATATTTCACCTGAACAGTTAAAGTTACTGGTACAAGTCTGGAGTCTTTCCGAGGCCTCCCTTTTTTCTTCTTTTCTACTGTTTCTCCCTCAAGTTCCAGTTTCCGTTTGGGTACACTGAGTGGTTTAACAGCTGGGATCTTCTCTTCACTGTCACTGCTGCTCTCCAGAATATCCTTGGGCTTATTGTCTTTAATTAAATTCTGATCCTTCAGTCTGTAAGAAAAAAGTCTGTAAAAAAAAAGCTGATTCCAAAAGTTGCCATGTATCTTACACACTGCCTTCTTGCAGATAGGATGACGTTTCTTAGCTCTCTCTGAGTGAATTTCAAAATGCACAAGGGCAGGAGGAGGAAGCTGAAGAGGTTTGGCAAACCCTTCCCAAAAGTACAATGTGCAATATATATGTGAACCAATCAGACATATTCTCCTCTTTAAAAAAAAACCTAATCAAACCAGCAGTTAGCCATGGGATAAAGCTGGAAATAGCAACTTTATTTTAGCATTCAGTTCCAATTACCATCGGATCTCTTTCCCTGAGCTGATACAAATAATTCAGCACTCTAAGATGCAAGAGTAGTTCATCTTTTCCCCTTCAGTGGACATTAGACTTTCTGCTTATTCATGTAGAACTTTTGTCATTCTGTTGTCTACCCCCAGAAGTTGTTCTGTGCAGTTCTGACTGCTGCAAAACGTGTATCTGCAAACCATGCACATGACTTCACTGCTCCAGCTTCCATTTCAGGGAACATAACTATGGAATCCCAGAATGGCTGGACTTGGAAGAGACCTTAAAGATCATCTAATTCCAACCCCCTGCCATGGGCAGGGACACCTTCCACTAGGCCAGGTTGCTCCAAGCCCCATCCCACCTGGCCTTGAACACTTCCAGGGGTGAGACATCAACATTTTCTCTGGGATACCTGTTCCAGTGTCTATCACCCTCACAGTAAGGGATTTTTTACTAATGTCTCATCTAAACCTGTCCTCTTTCAGTTTGAAGCCATTCTCCCTTGTCCTGTCACTACATGCCCCTGTGCAAAGTCCCTCTCCAGTTCTTTTGTGGCCCTTTTAGGCACTGGAAAGCTGCAATAAAGTCACCCTGGAGCCTTCTCTTCCCCAGGCTGTGCAGCCCCAGCTCTCAGCTTTTCTTCACAGCAGAGCTGCTCCAGCCCTCCCATTATCTTTGTAGCCTCCTCTGGACTTGCTCCAACAGGTCCATGTCCCTATATAACTAAATATAATATAACTAATAAAAGTACAATCCCTGTGAACTCTCTTGTTAACCATTATACCCTGAAATAGGTCATTTAATCATACTCATCCCCTTCCCTCCAATAGCTGGTTATTAACTCACACTGTTTTGCCACTTATTCCTTAACTACTTGGCTTCAGAGAAATACCTTGCATAATCCAAACCTTTTTTCTCTGGCATCTGAATTATGCCAAACAATACACTTTTATCCATATTTCACTGACACATTAGAAGCAATTATGAGAGTAATTTAATAAATCTTGCTTCTGCATTGCATTGTCAAGCTCTTAGACATAAAAATTTTGATGTATAAAAACATGTTTACTGATAATAACTGGGGAACTACATACTTTTTTCTCAAGATTGCTATTCTTTTATCATTTGCTTCGGTGAAACAGGAATATTTATGCCATAACACTATGTCACAAAACAAAATGCCTTTTTTTTTTAAAATCACATGGATCCAGAGCCAAAACCATTTTAAAATCAGAGAATCTTCTCTGCATGCCTTCAAGGCATAAAATTGAAATATAACTGCATCTATGATGATGAGAGGTTGTCTGCTGACATGTATGGTAATCTATCTTGAAGTAAATCTCTCTTGTACAGAGATGCAGGCTGGCTATTTTTGGCTGGTTTTGTCTTCTAAGGAGTCCAGCTGCACTCAGTCACAAAGGCCTGTGCATACACAGCCTCTTACAACAGGTTGAACTTGGAATATCTTGGAGAATCTGCTTGATACCAAAATGCCAGGCACAAATGTACAAAGGGATAACACCAGCACAGAATTCACCTATTTGTAGCTGCCCCCTTCCTTCCAATAGTGGAAGAAACCCAAGACAACTTCTAAAGTGTCAGCAGTGTGACATCTACACCACAGAGAACTAGTGTTTCAACTCTACATTATTACCTTCCTCCCTCCCCAGGCTATGTCTCACCTGTCCACAACAGTCTGATTTGTGTTTGTTACAACAGCAGTCCCTGAGGTGGCTTTGGATCGTTCTGTGAATCGAGAATCAAATGCTTTCATAGGTTCAATCTTGGATGGAGTTGTCAACACAGAGGAAGACGATGCAGAAGGAGCAGCTGAGGCAGAGGTAGCATTTACACTGCCAAGAAAAGAGACAGCAAAAGAAGGATCAAAAAATTTAATACTAGTAAGGTGGATTGCTCATAACAACTAGCATTCATGATACTGCCTAGAAACCATGTTGAAAAGCTTTCACTCAAGTACATAATCAATTATGATATTCCTTTTCTACTCTTTCATGCATCAGTGTTTTGCAAGCTTTGCCTACCCTCAAAAGCTGTCTATGATACAACTCAGAGCTTAATGTGGCCACATATCTGGATTAAAAGACCCTAATTCACGTATTGTGTATTTTAAATTCAGGAAGGCAATGACACTTTTAGCTGGTACTTACTGGGAAAGGATCACTTTTTAAAATGATCACAGGGATTCCTGCTTTTACCCCTTGTTCAGGTTACCAAATATTTCCATTACAATATTATATTTCAGTTTCTCAATCAAACAATTTGGGATGAAACAATTTATGCCAGCTTTAGATTTTGCTGTTGAAAAATCCAACCTGATTATTAGGCCTTTCCAAGCATAACTCTAGAGCAAAGGAATGTGTTTTCCCCACACTAAAGCATTCCAGGATCTATTATTTCAATAGCTGTTTACTTTAGAGATTTTTCAATCCATTCAGAGAATGAATTTAGAGAATGAATGGCTCTAAAATAACTGATGCTTGTACTAAAAAGCTGCTAGAAGTACAATTTACAAAGAAAAGGATACTTAGTAGTTTCATCTGTCAATCATTTCTCATAGTCCACCCGCTCATTTTTAAATCTGTGGCCAATTTCAACTGAATTTGATGGAGAAGTAGAGGTTTCAATGACACTGTGCTGCTACAAATGCTACAAAAACACACTGAGAAGAAGTCAGGTCAGTGCTACCACTAAGGGAAATGCAAGTAAAATTCAGTTGTTCTGTAATTAATTTGAAAGACACACTGGCCCATCAGCACATGTGCACTGACAAGTCAATGTCACTGTGCTCTGATGGGGCTGTTATACTGGGAAAAAGGATCACCATGTCTGAAGAGAGGACACAGGTCAGAATTTAATGTAAAGTTGGTTTCATTACTTACACTACTGGAACACCTTCTATTGTTCACTAATGGCAACCCACCAACCCATAAGCAAGTAATTTCATTAAAGCAATCAACTGTGTACTTCACTGCACTGAAGTTCACTGCCAGAGCTATGCACATGGATTTATTCATTCCTGATTTATCAATATTTAAAGTAACCAAACACTAATAAAATCTCAGTGTTTTCAGGAAGGTTAGATTCTTGGGGTTTTGCAGTAAGGAAGCCACTTTAATAATTTCTTCATTATAAAACTATAAACAAGAATTAAAAACTAAACAGACTCATGTAAGTAAAAAACAAAACAGCAAATACTGACCCATCTTTATTGGCTGCATCATCTGTTGGTTTTATACTGGCTGCTGTTGGCTCTACAGAAGGCTTTGAAGTATTAAGGGAATTTGCTGCGTTAGATTCTAGTGACATGAGCTGCTGGTTGCTTTGAGAAGACATCATTGAGCCAGACAGAGTTCCAGATATTGGGATGCTATTGAAAAATGCTGTAGAAAAATCCCTAAACAAAAAGACAAACAACAAATACATTTCTCAAAACCGCTTTAAAGATAATTCAAAAATAGTAATTTTAGCTAGAATATTTATTCCATTATTCCTTTTTCCACATGCAGATAGTCCTATACAAACTAAATAAATCCCCAATTACCTTCCAGAGTAATTTCTCATGTCCAAAGGATATGAAAGCTGGTACTAATATAGATATGAATCATCAATACTTAAAGCATTGTTCACCTTATTATTGTAAATAATGAGAATTAGCCGGATTTATTAGAAGTGAGATCTTATGGCCAAAGGACACTGGTTGAAACTGTATTTCATAAGGATACACACTTATTTCCAGTAAGTGCTTTACAATGCCCTAAGATGGAATGCCAAGTCTGGAACCGGAAAAAACCAAAAAATAAGATAAGAAGGTAAAAAAGAGTTTTAAAGACTACTTTCAAACATACCCAGTGTCCAGTTGAGCTATGCAGAGAGGTGTGATCCTTCTCCGACCATCTGCTGTTCGCGTTTCAACTTGCTTTTTTAAGAGATTCTGTTGGGAAATACATTTTATCATCATTTCTCATAAATGGGAAATGTTATTTTATTTTTTTTTCAAACTGACAAGAACAGATATATTAGAAGAGGTGCCTCAATTAAAAATCTGTTAGCAAAGACTTTTTCCCATAAATACAAACACTTCCAATTTTCAATCTATCTATCTGTAGAAAAGGCATTTGTGGAGAATGTAATCTGCTCTCCACTTTAAAATCAAGTCTAAAACATTGTGCATATCAAATCTTTAAACTTTGTGTTTAGAACAGAATTAAATAATGCTTTCAACCTCTGTCATTAAGAAACTGAAAGAGTTCTACAGTTTTTCTGTCACTAGTTACTCTTGGTTTCCTTTTTGCACACTAATTTTCCACCCATCACAAAAATATCTCCAAGCCTGCTTCCACACAGCCTTACTTCTGCTTAAAAGCATTTAACTTTTAACAAGTCCCAGTAAATGACCCACTAAATTGATCAGCTGGGCCATACACAGCGTGAAAGGCACCACAACACAAATAAGGGCACAGAAACTGCCTCTTTCCTAACAGTTTGGTATTTCATGATTCAGTATTTGACAGTGCCCAAGAGCACCTACCTTTCTAATGTCCTCCAGACTCTCCCCATTAACCATGCTTGCCACTTTGGGAGCTGTGGAGTTCCCAGAGCCGTCCCGAATTGATGCATTCTTCTGATCCCCCTGCTGCTGCTGTCTCTGCTGGTACTTGAGCATCTCTGGATTCTCAATAATGGTGGTGGACAACTGAGCTTCAGTCATGATAGCCAGGCTTTTGCCATAGGTGGACTGGTGAATGTTGCTCTGTGGGTGTTAAAGATGTGAGTGAGTACAAGTGCTACCACGACATCACTGATATAATACAAGGGAATCACACAAATCTAATGGAATCCATCAAATGTCCTCTGTATCATTTATCCACCAGATTTTTTTTTTCTTTGTGTTTTCAACTAACACGAAATCAATATGTAAAATAAATGAAATTCAAAGCTCTAGTTGCTAATAGCAATGAGAGGAATATCAGCCAAAAGCAATCAATCAGTTTAAAAAGACTTGCCTATATGCAAGTGAAAGAGTGATTTTATAGTGTTTTGAAGCACCCACTTCTTGTTTCCTTGGCCAAATAATTACTTCAGATGTATAATGATGTGTAAGCAAGTGAATGTTTTCCAAATTCTTTCCAGAACAGAAATTAATACCGCAAATTCACTTCTTGATTACTCTTTTTTAATGATTTCTAAAGCAGACAAGAGCAACACATTTTCTGTAATATGGAAATCAGTTACTACATACTTCTATAAACAGGCCAGTATTTTAATTGAATCAATACATCCCTAAAATATGATCAAAGGTTCTCTGAGTGCTTACTGTACCTTTTCCTCCTCACTGAGTGGATCCCCAAGTTCATCCTGGGAAAAGTCCAGAAATGCCACTGATCCATCCATGGAACACACCAGGATTCCAAGTCCATTAAGGGTCCTGAGGGAAATAAAAGTCCAACTTTGTTTTTAATCTCTTTCATCCAAGGTACACCAAGAGTACTTCAGATTAGAAAACAGTAAAATCATGTTGACAGTTTTCTGCTTGCTTAGCAGAGAAAACTGCCGAGCTCCTATTGACCTCTGGATCCAAGGAATTGTTCTGTGAAAAGTCATTTGCAGATATTATGTTGACAGTTCCAAGTCTAAAATTCTAAAATAGAAATTATACAGATACAACAATATAGCAGTATCAGGTTTCTCAGAATTTACTCAGTCTGTTTTCAGAATGGAGCACATCCTGGGAACACCCCATATTATTAACATTTTAGCTATCCATTTCATATATAAAATATCAAAGTAATGGCTGTAATTCTTATTTTATATGGATATAAAATATCAAGCTGTCTGATGATATTTTGTCTCTCAAATATCCCACAAAACCATTTCCTCAGTAACTGCAACATGTTAACCAGCTATTACTCCCAATGACTTCATGCCATGAAAAATGTGCAAATTGCAGATGGAGAAATAAAAAACACTGCAGGAAAACTAAACTATTCAAAGCTATTGTGCTATAACAATAGCAGCACTTCTCATGAAATATTCCACTTGCTGGCTTTCTAGCCTTAATCTGTTAAGGAAAGAAAAACGTTTTGGCTTTGGAAACTTTTTGTTGTGGTTTACTGAGCTTCATGGCAAAATCCACATGGCACATAGAAGCCAGGACGTTACACAACTGTAAGCTTTAAAATTCACAGTATAAACCCACCTAGAGATTGTTGTAACTATTAAGGGAGAATTTCAGAAGTGAGGAAGTGATAGAATTAAGACAACCTATGTCAGAGAAGCATAACAAGTAGGAACTCATTCCACAGCTGTTTTACTGTGTCTTTTTCTAAATACATTACTATTTGTTCAGTCAATAATCTCAAGTGACCACGTGCTAGTTGCCCATATTACTACCAAAGATGCTGCAGCAGCAACAAAACCTTCAGCAACCAATTACTTGTGTTCCAACATCCTCAATCTGTACTGTTTTAAGACATTTCCACCTCATAAGTACACCTCAAGCTGGTAACAATGCTTTGGCTTCCATAACAAACAGCAGAAATCAACTTACCAGGAGATGTCCATGATTGACTTGTCAAACAGCTCATGTATGACCACTAAAGGTCGCTTCAGACACGTGAGCTTAAGAAAACAAGAGACAACACTCAGAAATGTAGAAGTTCTACACTACCACAGATGGTACCACATTAACACTCTCCCAGAGCCTCACAATGTGCACCACACAAGATGTGGCCAGGAAACAGCTGCATGCCTGGTGGTGCATCTGAAGCACCAAATCACCTGTTCCAGTGCTGGGACAGAAAAGCTCTGGAGAAGAATAGCTGACATTCACCTTTCCTTTCTGAAACAGACTGAATTTCTTAACCAACTCTGCCTTTACAACACAGTCAAAAAACACTCTCTGCCACTCCAAAAACAATTCCACAGATGCAAAAGACAGTTTCTATTCTAAGCTGTACTGAGATAAGGATGCTGCAAACTGCCAGCACAAGAAGACAGAAAACAGATGAGGTTTCCATGTCCTCGCTTGTCTGAGAAAATGAAACCAATCAAGAGCAAAGGGAATTGGACTCACAATTACTCTTTAAGAGGACTCCTCTGCACTTAAGAATCAGTTTAGTGATAAAGAACAGAATATGAAAACTCCAATAACCTGCTCTAAATTAGACATTGTAAGATCTTTAACGTCAAACCAATGGACTTCATATCTCTAGTGTATAGTACAACTGAAATGAAGCAGAGGTTCATTCAGATATGGTCAAGGAAGTTTTATGCTCACAGGTTCACAGATGCAGTGTCACTGTCATCTTCAGTAGTTATTTATGCTTCCATAGGCCTTTGCTCTAAATATGTTTATTGAGCTCCTCAGGGCAAAGACAACCTATAACTTTGCATCTCTGTACTACTTTCTGTCACCTCAACAGCCACTCCAAATGAAATTTCATAATATAAATAGAAAGTAAAATACACTGAGTGATACTTTGGTATGGGTATGCACTGGTAGCCATTACCAGAAGCAGATTTAGTTATGCATCCAGAGATTGATGGATAAATATCACACTGGAATCTATAAATAGTAGATTGCAGTGAGCAATTGGTATGTTCTGGCATGGGTTCTCATCACAAAGCTTTGCAAATCAGTTCAATTGATTCTCTGTATTTTTCAGTTGCGTTTAAAAATGTGAAAACAGTTACTCTTTCTTCTCTTAGCCAGAATAAAAATTTTAGTGTAGATTTTAAAATAAAACCCAAACTAGATAGCAAAAACTTGAAAGAATACTTAAAAAGCTCATTTACTTTCACATCCCTTTCCTATACAAAGACAGAAGACAAGTAAAAGGAAGAAAATAAGGTTGCATTTATTAACCGTGGTAGAATGTTTTATCCCCTAACAGCTGCTCCCCCTTACCAGGCCACACTCCACCACTGGCTTCTAACTGCTCTTGCCTTTAAAGAAATGAACTAATACCAATCCACTTCCTTCCCTCCCCCCCAGCTAAACCTATAACAACAGAGACAAAAAAAAACCCTAAACATGAAACTAAATATTAGACCTAATGCTGTACACGTGACCTTTGTGCTAAACCCCCAAGTTATCCAATGACCACATTAGTTCAAAGGCAGCAAAGAAACCACTTACCCAGACAGAAAGAGATCGATCTTTGCTACCGACAGCACAACAGCAGTAGGGACAACTTGACTTGGTGGAGCTCCCATTCTTTTGTTTCTTTTTGAAGATTTTTGGATTGAATTTCTAAATAAATGAGATGCCCAAATTTTATCACAGTAATTACATTTTAGCAGGAGTTCTGCTTTCAAAGCAAATTTTCCACTTAAGAGTGAAAAATCATATTCATATAAATAAAGTCCTGAACCAGACTCTGTAAGAGCACTGACAAAAGCTGCAGAGGCTTTCTTAATGGGCTTTCTGAATGCCTTCACAGGAAAGGCAAACAATATTAATTTTACTAGGGATCAGAAAGCCACTAGAAACCTAAATCATTTTAATCAAGTCACTGAACAGCCAACAAAGCTGATGGTTGACATTCCTAACATGCTCCTGTATTCCCCCTTGTCTCGTTCATCTACATTCAGTTCTCTTAGCACAAGAGCAACCTGATTGCTTCCAACATGTAAAGCTGACATTTTTTAATCATGACCATGCATTTGCTTTACTAATCTTGACACCCATCTTCACCTCTTGTCCCATTTATACATAACATTATCAAAAAAGCACAGACAAGTTTTAACTTCAGGGATAAATTACTATCACTCACTCACCACTACTGTAACTGCCTTCCGATGTCCCACAAAATCCATGTTGGTTTTCCATCCATCCCTCTCAATGATCTGAGCAGTGGGTCCAGAATTATTCATGGCATGAGCAGAAACAAGATAGTGACCATCAGGTGACCAGCTAAGGCGCAACACATGAGTCGTCCCTCCGCACTGACAAAAAAAGTGAACATACCAGAGCTGTAAGTGTTTGGTAAACAAAGGGCTTGTAATACAAACTATTTAAATTTCAGATTTAGGGAATTACAAAGTAACATTACAAAGTCATGATTACAAAGTAACTTTCCTGTGAATGTAAAAGAATTACCTCATACACAATTCTCAGCACTTGGCCATGTTTACACAGGTCATGTAGTGTAACTTAAGAAACCCTATCAAAAGGGGGGAAAGGAACTCTGGGAACTTTTTTAAAGGAAACATAAATGTTACATCCTTTTGGATACTATTTCCTCAGTATTTATCACAGTCCTAGCTAGTAGCAGGGCTGCAACACAACAACCACTAATGATGAGACTTCATCTTGCCACACCAGCTCCCAGGTGAATTGAAGCAGACAAGGTCTATTACAAAGAGCAATTGCACTAATCACAATACCCTCAGATCACTGCAGAACACTCCACTCACCAAGCATCAGCTTCTGTCCCCAGAAACTTGATCTCTTCATCAAAATCATCACCTAACAGCCCTATGATGCCAGATCAATGACCCCTCCTAAGTACTTACCTCATTTCTGATAGTGGCCAATAGAAGATGCATAGGGAAGAATGTCAGACTATTGTGATCAGTGTGCCAACACTTCCCCAGAATAACCACTACATTTCCAGAAGTTTACTTCATTGTTTACATAACCCATGTAAACCTTTAGCATCCACAATAACAAATGGAAATAAGAGTCTCTAGTCAATCATATTTTTATGAGAAAGCAATTATTTTTTTCCCCTCTTTTGAAGCTGCTATCTGAAGCTTCATTTGATGCAGCACTGTTCAATTAATTCATGTTTGTGCAAAATCAGAGTTATTCTTCTCATTTTCATTCATTCTAAGGGAATTCACTTTGAACAGTCACATTCTGAAGTACCTCATCAAAGGGTTTTGTGATGCTGGTTTCCAGCTGCCAGTCCATGGTCCGCCACACCTTTAAACTTCGATCATCAGCCTGAGAGGCAATGTACTTTCCAACAGGATCCCAGGTCAGCCCTTTCACCAAGCCAGAATGCCCCTTCAAAGTGGCAAGAATTTCTGTGCACACAACAATTGAGAATAGAGAGTAGTCACTGCTATCTCCTTTAGGGCAGAGTGTTGAGAAAATTTACATCTTTTTGAAACAGCATATTAAGTACAACCTCCTTTAGTATAGAAACAACATATCAACCAAATTGGAACCTGCACTTAAGAAAAAAAACTGATATAAAAACGTGGTAAGGAGAATTCTGGCAAGAATAAGAGATGCAAAACTCTTTAGAAGACAGGTCAGAGCAGGAAGAGCAGTGGAGTCCCAATGCCTCAGAGTAGCACTTTGAAGCTGTGGAAAGCAGCATTTGAACTGGAATTTCAGTTAAACATTCACCCTTTCCTCCACACCCAAAGATTATCACAACTAATCCAGCTTTGTGCAGCAAGTGTGAACCAAGTCAAAGTTGTGACTCAACAGACACACAAGGCTGGCAGACCTGGTAACCTACTTTCAGTCACACTCTTACTTATCAGCTTGTGGGAGGAGAGGCTGAGAGGGTGCACAATTAGCTTCAAAGTCGAAAAACTCTGCTATCAATATTGGAAGCCAGCTTAAAATAAATGGCATGTAAATAAACACATGCAATCATGACTTTCATGTAAAATCAGCAGCACAGTCTGAATGCAGCTGTTGTCTGCAGCAGTGTGGAATCCCCTGCTTTGCCATCCAGACCTGGAAAAAGGACTGACCTGCCAAACTGCAGGTGTGGCACCTGCAAAGACACACAACACATTCCCTCCTAGGGATTTGAAAAGTCAGTGAAAAACAGCCAAGGAGAGAAGACTGGCACAAAGCTTCACATACTGGCACATCTTTAGCACTCTCACCTGGGAATTTGACAGCATTCCAGATGACAACAGTGTTATCAACACTACAGGATGCCAGCCAGGCATCGTGTGGAGACCACGCTACATCCATCACATCTGTTTGGGAAAAGGAAGTCTCCATTTAAGAGGCTGATGGTAATCAGAAAATCAAAAAGTCTTTTTACAAAGAACTTGTGTTCTCTGTAGCAATATTTTTCTATCACTGAAAAATTATTATCACCTCACTAAAGTGGAAGGCAAGAAAACAACACTCATTGAGACTCCCCAACTTCCAATGTTCACTGGGGGTCAAGAAAAACAACAAAAAGGAAAGAATGCAATGTTTAGTGATTGTAGGCAGTACTAAAGCCTGCACAAAGAACTTTGTCTTGTTTTGAATGAAAAAGTAACAGAAGCTATTACAATGCACTCACTTTGTTACAACACACGTGGGGTGATCAAAGTGATTTCCATCTTGATTTTAATCATGGCTCATGTCAGAAGATGCAAAATGCATTTGAAATTATTTATTTATTCAACTTTTGCATTGCTCTTTAGATATTTTTCTTCTAAATAAATATTGATATTCTTTGGTTTCCAAAACCATGGTCTTTTGCCAATCAGATTATTCACTGCTAGTGTGAACATTTAATTAGAGTTTAGCTTCCTTCATTCAGATTCATTTTTAAGGTAGAAAATAGCAAAATATAAGTTTTTTAGTTGTTAAGTTTTCTCCTACATACCACACTTGCCAGAAGTTATTTGTATGGAAATTGCATTTCATTAAAAATTCTACTTTTTTAAATTTTCATTGTTGCTCTTAAAATTAGTTACTGACTTGCCATCAAATATATATATTTCAAACAATAAAACGTGATGCTGAAAAGCAATTTTTTTTCCAAATACAAGCAAATTATGTTCATTCAACACCTTTAAACTTACCCCCTGAATGGCTTCTGAGAATTGACACACACCTCCACTGTTCAACATTAGTAAGTTTGCTACTAGAACCAAACACAGTGCTAGGTCCAATGTACCTAATGAAAATAGAAACAGTTATAAAAAGAACCACCACAAGCTCTTCACTTTTTTAATCAGCTGCATAGTACACTTCTATTTTATAGTCAGTTATTCCTACAATACAGAACAGAAAAAAAAATATTTTTTTAGAGAGAGTAATTCCAGTTATTAACAAATTAGCCTCAATAAAATGTAGAATTTCTATAGATAGCATAAAATGATAACATTTCAAGTGATTCTTCAAATCTCACCGGGAAGTTTTCTTCAAGGACAGAAGAAAATGTCTCAGCTCCTCCAGAGGAGAGAGACTGGCCAGGCAGACACAAAGGACAGCAGGCCACATCTCCAAGCCCAGCACTTTGGTGTCCCAGCTTTCAGCTCCTCACACACCAGGTGGAGCACTGAGCTCACCAAAGGCCAGCACAGGGAGGAAGCACTAAGATGTCCCAGAGTGACCTACTTGAAATGCAATCTAAAGCTGAAGGAAGAAAGATGCTTACGCAGCTCGTTTCCACACCATAATCAACTTGTCATCTCCCCCCGACGCCAAGTAAACGCCATTGTTTGACCATCGCACACAGTTCACACAAGCTGAAATGCAGAAAAGAAAGTTTGCCAAGATGAAATATGTGAATAAGTGGTTCTGGACTGCAGACAGGATTTCTAATACAAATAAGCAAAACTTGACAGGAGACATTTAGGATTTAAGTGGGCTTTTTCCACTCAAAGCAGTTACTCTGTCTGCTTTAGATAAATGAATTGGTACTTATCTTTCAGCAGCAGCTGAGGAATTTCTTACCTAAAAACCCTACTCTTTATCTAAAAAAGCTTCACCAAAAGAGGCTTGAAGGAAGAAAGATTAATATTCCTCTAATGAAGGAAACTTATTCTGGTAAATAAAATGGGATTAAGAGGGCAAAGAAGGAAAGATATATTTTGAAAAAATGAAGGGACAACTTGTCACGAGACCACACTAATTTCAAATGTAATGATTTATAATGTAATAAATGTAATAATTTATAACATCATCATCATCATCATCAATAATGTAATAATTGTAATAATGTAATAAATGTAATAATTTATAACTGGAACCAATATGCTTCATGTGATGTAGATTTTACACTTATTTCTTCTCCTGTCCTTTCCTTCAGAGCTCCCCAGTTTCTCAGAATGTGCATTATCAAATACTTTATGGCCACAGCTGAAAAAAAGCTTATAAGGAGGAGATTTCCAAAGGCATCTATAGCCCTCTGCACATTTCCTCACATTTTAACAACATTTTCTGCTGAATATCTTGAAAAGTGTACAGCCAAAGTATGAGACCACTCTGCTGTGTTTTATTGACTCTTCACCACTGGCAGGCATGAATTTTGCAATTGCAGACATTAAGTCTTAAGTTTTGGCAAATTACCAATAGTCAGTAATGATAAAACCCAACAAACCAACTTTGTTACCTAAGTGATTGTCCATCTGACAAAGCATCTTGGGGATATTTTCATTCTTTTCATCTTCCTCTTTCAGGACTGGAGCCATATTCCAGATCACAACTTTGCCAGAATCCTGACCTGTAAGAGACCAAAAAGCCCCCCCTTCTAAATACATGCAAAAAAGCTTTTCAAACTAATCTCAGTTCCAGAACAGATGTCAAAATGTAGGCATGACTGCAGTGGGGGCTTTGGAAACATCTGAATACAGATGTTGCTTTGATATAATTAGACCAATTCAGAAGTGTTTTATTTTTCTTGAATCTATTAAAAATAAATTTATACAGCCTTGGACAAAAGTCATACTGTACATAACTGATACCAACTATAAGGACAACTACTTGTAACAAAATTGTATTTTAAAAGAGAAAAGATACATATTCAAATACTAAATTGCAATTATTGTAGCCAACATAAAATTATTCTCTATTGTGAACCAAATAATATTTTTGCATATATTTCTTAAGCTATTCTATTTATATAATTGGATCTTTCTGTCCCAATAGCTTTACTATTCAGCAACTGAAAAAGCTCAACTGCATATCCAATTCCTCTTCAAATGCAAAGGAAATTTGGCCCATATGGCCACGACTCAATCACTGATAGCAGCTACTATCTCAATGACATCCAAGGGGATGAGGACATCAGAACATGTAACCCTGCCTTCTGCAGGAGCAGCAGCACTTCCCAATACATTTTAATAGCTTACACAATTATCTGTTTCTTAGAGATAAAAGTGATGTCTTTTTAAAAGGGTCAAACTAATTCAAGTGCTGTGGAGGCACAAGATGATTATTATTACCCAAAATTCTGCCTCCTGTCAGTACATAGACTTACCTTGTCCTCCTGTTGCAAACTTGGTCCCATCTGGGTGAATGTCCACTGAAAATATTGGCTTTCCTGGAATTAGAGAACAAGCAGGAACATACTGAATTGTTTCACATTCAAGGGAATTCAGTAACACCAGAACCATCATAACTCTTCTGGCTGGCAAGCGACTTTCTTCTTCTAAAGGCTTGAGTTGTAAGAATTACAGCTGACTACAAGAGCTGAGAGCAGCTGCTGACAGAAATGGCAGCCTATTAAAAGCCTATTTGGAAGTTATCATGCCACAAAACCCAGTGATAACCAGGGACACTTAATCCAGCAGGATATGCCAAATACCTCAAAGCAATGTAATACCACAAAGCAAGTGCCAACAAGGCAAAACTGTATTTGAGTATGGAATTTCTTCCAGGTTTCTACAGTTCATTAGCTGATGACCTGAAGCGAGTCTTCTTTTGGTTTCTGGTTTTGTTTTTTTAAAATCCTTCCCAGTCTCAGACTGCATCTGTTGGTCACACAATTATCTGTCTCAAATTTCAATTCTCTTAATGAAACTCTTCTACCCAAAGACTAGTTTTGATTTTATGGCTTCCATATAGAAAGAGGAGGACTAACCAACAGTAGTATTAGTCTTAAATCCTTCAACTCTCCATATGCTACATCTTTCAGAAGAAAGTTAATAATTTTACTAGAATGTAAACTCTGTAACAAATAACATACCTGGGGAACAGCTTTGGAAACCAGGAAGCCCTCACTTCCAACATGCTCTGCTCTAACCACTGGCTCATATTCACTCTCTATGTGTTCACAGCTGTTTTAACCTTTGCAGAGGAAAAGGAAGAGGGGAGCAGCAAGCTTCCTGCCTTTCAGTGATGCTCAAAGAGCCACCACTAAGGATTATTTGAGAGAACACGCATGCGATTTCCACATCCAAAGAATTTCTGGCAGAACTTCCAACCCTTTCAAACTGGAATGCCTCTGCAAGCAAGATCACATATATGCCACTACAAAATAAGGCAATTTATCAAACAGCCAAAAGTACCAGTACCCACACACCAAGATTACTTGATAAATTTCCCATGAGTGTCAGTCTTGTGCTGTATCTTCGTGAGATGTTAAGACATAAAAAAACCACATATAAAACCTGATAAAACCTGGAAATCTTATCCAACAACAAGTTTTATCTCCAACTGTAGCAACTGACAGCCTGGCACTAAACTCCTAATAAAATCCTTATCCAAATACCCACTATTTCTTACTTTTTGAGGGATACACATTCGGCTTCATTTTGACTTTTGTATCCTTTATGTTGACCTGTTTTAAGGTTTGTTTTATTTGGATTTATATTGCAACTCTGACATGTAACTTCCCTTAAATTTTTTACAGGCAGCCAAGCAAAGACCTTAAGCACAGAAAGATGGCACTCAACTTACATTCCTTCCAAGTCCTTCAGACCACATAGCACACATGAGCTAAGACACACATGAGCTGTGGTTTTCCTTCAGCTTGTTGTGCCTGATTCCCTCTTCTATCCTGTTAACTCAAATGCAACATTCAGGGCTAAGCTGAATATTCAGAGAAGCACAAGCAAGAAACAAACATTTATTTTACCCTTTCCAAAATGTGGAAGTTTCCTTAAATTAAACCAGGGCATCATTTGAAATAGTTGAGCCCACTGACACTGAGAAGGCCCTTCTGGAGACCTTAGAGGTGGAAGAGGTGACCTTTTCAATCTGCATCAAGTCTTGGGCAAGAAGAGCTCTGATATTTGCCATTAGATGTGTAGGGGAGAGTGGGAAGCCAGCTATCAAAGACCTTTGAATTCTAATAACTGGCTCATTTTGCCTCTGTATCATTCACACCAAGAGAAAACTTGCAAATCAGAAAGAACAGCAACCTAGCCACTTCTGCAATTACTATTCAGGCAAAGCAGATATGATACACATTCAAAAAATAGTCATTGCACCCATTGCTTTGCAAAAATTAGTGGCATGATATAGTTTTCCATCTTTACTACATGTTTAAAACTACCACAGCCTCTCCAATTTCTGCCTTATCTTAAGAGCACAACTCTACAGAAGCAGTAACATCAGCTCTTTCCCTGCTCCTGGGCAAAGATTTTTCACAGATCTACATATGGTGTTGAAAAAACTCAGCAAATTACTTTGCTTAAAGAGCCAGAGGTAACTTAGCTACAAATTCACCATAAAAGCTTAAAATTAGGCACACCAGGGAAAATGGCCACCAAGCCCAGCACTCTGTGCTCAGAAACCAGCACTAGATAAGTCCCTAGGGATCTGTACAATGGTAAGCACACAGTGTTTCTTCCTAAGATAATCTTCCAACTCCAGAGAAATTACAGTTCTGACTTATTGAATCAGGGGCCCTCAATGGACTTTCTTTTATAAATTCAATCAGCCATTTCTCACATCCATAATTACCATCAACAGCCCCTAAAGAAAGAGATCCACTCCTCAGCCATAGACTCTGTGAGCATCCTCCTACTCCATGGATCTGCTATTTGTTACTTTAACATGATTAATTCTTCCACAGAAGGGCAGTGAATGAAAATCACTCAACACTGATCCCTTTTCTGCCACTCACAATTGTGTTCATCACATCCCCACCCCAATGATCCCACTCCTTGCCCAAAGAGTCCTACTCTACTCCCTTGTTCCTTGTTTCCTTGTACAAAGGGTGTCTCACATTTCTGATCATTCTGGTCACTCCAAGCCACTTTCAGTTCTCCTCTATTTAATGACATGAATGGGAACTGGCATTGAAAACCACATGTTCAAATACAAACTATCCATATATTTACACAGCAAGATAACATTTTATTTTTAGGATTTTCCTAGCACAGATTTGGGGTTCAATCAAATAAGCACTGAGCAGATTTTCATAGATGGTTATAATCCTAAAAACTCAGACCTCAGTGGAAGTTGTCAGGTCACAGGGCATTATTTTATATGTGAAGTTTAAAGAGGGTCTGGACTTTGCACCCAGGAAAGGCAGCAGTAATAAATGAAGCCCTGGACAACAAAGTTTCCTACACGGCTCCACTGAGATCCAGGAAGGGATCTTATTCCACAGGTAACTAATGATACACAGTCATGTGCCCAGTACTCAATGTCCAACTACTAATTAAAAAAAAGAACACATAAACTGATCACAGGACAGAAATTCAGCATGACAGAGTCACTGCCAGGTGCTCTTTCCTCCAGGGTACCACTACCAAGAGAATGCCATCTACAGTGCTGGATAACTGTAACAGGTTCAAGTTATAAGACTTGTTCCATACTATTTGTGGTTTACAAATTGAGCACAGACATTGGGGTTTTTCTTCACTTCCTTCAACTTCTCAAAATAATTAAGACGGAGTCATTATTTGATAGCAATCACCTCTTCCCCCTGGTTCATGTCTTTATCAGATTATGTTTTGAGTTCCTGCTGAAACAAGCCAAAAGGCACAAGGTCCCTGCTTCAAAGTGACTGAAGCTTTCCATGCTCCTAATTGGAGGTCTGTTGAGTTTCCCAACAGTAATGATACACCAAAACAAAATGTGACATTTAAGCAGCAACACTAAAATCTAACACAGTGTGTTTTAAGACATTCTGACCTCTTGCAACAATTTCTAAAAAAAGATAAGCTTAAATTATTGAAGTTCCCAGAATCACATTGCAGGAGGAGGCAAACCAGGTTCATTAAAAACAGAACACCTTATGATATACCAGATGTCCTGTGGGCTTATTTGTTTAAAGAACCCAAATATACCTTATGTACTTAAAGAAATACTGATAACGAAACAAGCTTGGAACAAAAAGATCTAAGTAAGATAATTGAAATCCAAGGAGCAGGTCCCATCTTTTAAAAAAAATACACCAGTGAAGAATAAAAGCAATTTTAAATATTGCATCATTTTTGCTTGTTGTTTAACTTTATACAATAATCAATGAAATACAAGAACAGTTTTAGGTGAATTTCTACCTCAAAATGAATGACTTTCTATTCAATTTGCTTCCAGCCCACCTAATATATAACACTCAACGTGACTCAGAAATCAATTCAAATATTTACATTCCACCATTACAGCTTGGAGAGATAAACCCCATGCCTATATTTAAACAACAGCAGGCTCCAGTTTCCACAAGCTGTTATACATGAGCAGCACCTTGGGGCTTGCAAGGGTTTCTTGGAACAGCAAGGGACTTCCTTTCCCACAGGGATCAGTGTTTGCCTGCATGAGTTGTCTTTAAGCACCTGGGCTCTCAAAACCCTGAGTATGTAAAGGCAGCTGCTGGATGCATGATGCATCTGTACAGAGGCACTGAATGCAACACTGGGAAGGAGAAGCCAGGAGCACCACTTGTGTCTTACAGTCATCTGAGCCCTCCCCCACCATCAGACTGCACTTTTGAATATTCTTCCTTGCCCCAAGTCAAAGACACATGGAAGAGAAGAACACAACGATAATGAGAATTTCATGCAAAATCCAATACACCCACATTAAGTGTGTGAAAAGCTTATAGAAAACCCATCTGGGCAAGAAATAATTCCAATAAGCACTCAGAAAAAGTGACGTGAAGAATTCCAAGCTAAAAACCTGTAGAGCCAAAATGTGCTGAAGTGCTTTCACCATAAGTGCACAGCACACAATTCCCAGGTGTGCTGGATTTCCTGGAAACAACACTCACTTCTAGTGTCTATTATCTCCTGGAGAATGTGTGCCTGGAAGCATCACTCTAGTCCATTCAGTAAAACAAAACTCCCAGGACTGAGTGGGAAGAGGAAAAGGCTGAAATGCTTTTTCAGCAGCTGGATCTGGTGTGTGGAAGAGCCAGCCCTGCTATCAGAGCTCACAAATGAGAACAGGGAGGCAGCCCTGTGTGCCTGTGCAGAAATCAAAGGAGTAAGAATTACCAGAGAGTCTGCAGCACACACAGTGTAAATCCTCTTCACCCTGTTTCTGGAGAGGTTTCAGAGCCAAGAGAGCCCCTGATCTCAGGACTGATGGAGACTCCTCACACACAGCAATGCCTGCAAGATCTGGAACCTGGGCATGTTACAGGAGGCTGACTAAACTCACTGGTTTTTACCCTGCAATCCCTGCCCCAAGGACAGGAATGTGTGACTGTCACACAGCCCTGCACACCTCTGCAGCCCTGACAGCACCTCACAAGTGGAGCTGGTGGTGAATGTCTCCTTTGCACGGGGCAAAATTATGACAAAGGGCCTTGGCCAAACTCATCCCAAAAGGTTGGTGGCAGAAACAGGAGGAAAATTCAGGACTATC